>QRFJ01003879.1:0-42606 GCA_006176705.1 Cocos nucifera
GATATCTGCAGTTATCGATTCGCTTCAGATACCTCTCTCCATTGATCACGTATAAATACACTTCACTCGCAGATAACATCTCCGCCTTTATTGAAATAGCGCCACCGGCTCAATCTCAAACTCTTCATCTGATTCAAACACGTAGAATGATGATCACTAAAAACCATTCTAATTGCTCCGAAATCCATCCAGTGACACTGCAGCATATGGTGGCAACCCATCAGAAGTTGAATGCCAAACCCTCTTGTGCAGTACCTGTGTGATAAGTCTTCTATCTGAGCCCCGATCGATTAGGTTTAAGGTGTACTCGTCAAAACCCTGGTTTGTCATATGGATTGTAATCATTCGATTCGAGTCTAATGTAAAATCTAAATAGAAACGTCTTTTCTATTATTCACTCTGCCATGGCCATGGCTTCTGGACTTGATTCTCATGATTATCATAGGGCGCTCCTTACCACCGAGGTTAGATTAAATTCCATCTTGATGCCCATCCAGTTCCTACAATGAACATGCTATTAGACAACATACACCTCAGATTCCATATGGCTAGGAGGCGGAGTACAAAAAATATAGTAAAAAAATGGTGGTAGTCACAACTACAGACACCCTCAAGGTGAACTGCCGATGCACCTCAGGTCAAAGAAAACCAGGACACACTACTACAGCATCGAGTCAGTCTATGCCGGAGAAGGTAGACTTCCTAATGACTACTCGAGTGGTCCACGCTCAGTGCCCTCGTTCTCTAATGAGTAATCTATACTCTCGCTCTATGGTGTCTCCACATCGTAGACTCAAGACTCGTCTACTAAAGGAAGGTGATTGTACACCAACCTTCTAGATCAATCACCATCCTCATGATGATTCCTTTGGTCGTGGAGCTTTTATGATTAATTAATTGATTTATCGATGTTCTTAAATTTTCAACTCTTAAAAATATTGATTTTCATTACCATTAAATCAATAGATGTATCACAGAACTTAATACCATATGTGATAGAAAATAATCCATTTTATTGATATTAGTCAAAATTATATATTTTTGCCCCTAGAAGTGTTTACAAGTGTCAGGCCAATTTCTGGTTCTAGGACATATATCTAACAAACCCTCCCACTCTTACCAGCCCATCCATCCATTGAATAGAAAGGCATCCTCTAAAAATGAATGATAGACGAAAATTAATAAGCCATGATATTTACATGTTGGGTCGAGTCTGATGAGCTCTAGCACCAAACATTGAGATTAATAGACTGCTTAACAATGTTGGCTCACTGCAGGAGATTGTAGGTGAAAGAAGTTGCACAGTCAAAATATCAAGTCATTGAAAATAACTTTTTAAGGCTAGTATGTGTGATGGTTGAAGATCAGTCCAAGATCACTAGTTCTGATGCATGATCAAGAACATGAAGAGCTTGAAAGCCGGGTGTGAAGTTAGACTTAGTATCTGCAGAAATGATATATTTCTGCTATCCTTGAACTGATGCAACGGCCAATCTAATGAAAACATGCTGCGTCACTGTTGAGCTTATCTATAAAAGGTTTCTAATAGGCTCAGTTCTTGATATGGAACGGGACTTCTTCCAAAAAAAGTCTTAGGAAAGGAAAAAGAAGGTCTATGAAAAAGTAGAAGGTGGAAGAGGAAAGAAAAAAAAGGCAGAGCTGAGAATGAAAGCCGCTGCCAAAGGAAAGTGTTTCCATTGCAACAACAATAGCCACTGGAAGTGAACTGTCTTACTTACTTGTGGCATCCTAAAGAACAAGAAGAAGGTCCTTCTGGAGGTATACTCGTTATGAGTCTAACCTTTACGATTTTGTCTGCATCCAGTTGGCGTGCCTAACTCTGGTTCTAGTTGCCTATCTATAAACTCTTCATATGCAGGGGTCTTGATGGATAGCAGGAGGTCTTGAGGGATCGGAAGACAGATTCCTACGCACGGTAATGGAGCATAGTTGCTGTAGTGTTGGTGGGAACATTACCCTCGTTTTGATTACATCGGTTTAGACTTAGTTTTGAAAGACTTGTTATTATGTGCCTACAGCAGCAGGAATTTGATTTCTCATATTCATGCTTTAGCCACTAGAAGGCGATGTAATTACTTCTTTAAGGATCATTGTAAACATTCTTTATGAAAAAGAAAAATAATGTAAAATGGTTTCCTTATTAACGATTTTATCAGCTACATATTGATGTATTCTATTCAATTATCGAGCAAACGTGAATGCCAAAATGACTAGGGATAGTCAAAGATAGATATCGTAGTGACCCTTGAGATAGGATCACATAGCTGAAAGATAGGATCAACAATTGGGAAAATGGACTATTTGAGTCCATTGATTTTCCGAGTCATATCCAACTTGTGAATCTTGTCTCCAAGGCAAAAATGACCAAACTCCCTTTTATGCGAATGGGGAGAGGCTACGATTCTCCTTTGCCCTAGTTAATACTGATGTGTGCGGGCCCATTTAATGTACCGACTAAAGCAATTTTTGTTCTACTTTATTATCTTTATGGATGATCTATCTAGGTTATGGGTATGTGTACCTTATGAGACACAAGTCTGAAGCTTTTTGAAAAGTTCAAGAAAATTCGGACATGAGAGATATAGAATAAAACTAAAAAACCATTAAGTTCTTCGATTCAGATCGAGGAGATGAATACCATTAGTAAGAAAATTCCATAACAATAATCTAGAAAAATGGACAAATGTCTCATCATATGGAACATCACATCAAAGAGAACACTAAACTCAATAGGAGTTCAAAATGGATAAATGGACCTATTAGTATAATGTCTGAAAATACAATGTGTGAACTTCATAGCCTTCCTGATTTCATATTGGGGATTACTCATTAGTTAACTTCAATTTATCTACTGAATAGAGATTCCCACTCTAAGGGACCGGTTCCTAGTCACACCATTATGAGATATGCGATGGTAAGGAACCAAGTCTGAGTCATCTCAAAATTTGGGGTTGTCTGGCTGATATTCAAAAAAAACAAACAAAGGGACAAGTTAGAGGTTTTAGATCCTTCAGTGAGCTGAGAAATTCATAGGATATACCAAAAAGAAGTACAAAATTAGGATACATATTCTACATTCTAAAAGACCACAATGTGATTATGAGCGATAAGCCACTCTTTCTTGAAAAATAGTTTATTCAAGATAGCGGCATTGAAAGCAGATTAAGCTTGCGAGAAAGTCTCATACGTATAATGAGGCTACAGGACCAATTGGAACTCAAATTCAAGTTGAGCCAAATAAGAACACTAATTCCTCCTCCTCAGTTAGATCGAAAAAGAGTTTCCCATCTCCCTGAAAGATACGATTACGTATTATTTCAGAGACAGTTAGAGAAAATATTCCTCTAGGTAATGGTGCTCTAGTGGTAAGAGTCCCAAATCTACAACGAGGTGATATCAGATATCGACCCGAGAAATGGTTAGAGGCAATGCAGTCAGGAAATTGACTCGATGCACTGCAAAACCAAGTCATAGACCTTGGTAGATCCACCAAAAGGTATAGTACCAATTGGGTATAAATGGATCTTAAAGAAAGAATTAGTGAGATGGAGATGTGGAGACATTCAAGCTTAGACTAGGGCAAAAGGTTATAGTCAATGCAGAAGGCCATTGAGTATCAGGATACCTATTACTCCCAGTGGCTACGCACTAAAATCCATTCCGCACATATTGCTTGCCATTGTAGCTATTTCGATTAAAATATGGAAATGATGGCAAATGCCGAATGTTACTTTGCAAAAAATAAGAGGTCAATGTGAAAAACTGATAAAGATAAACATAGAATCGGGTGGAAGATATCTGCTCACCGTTATTTTTAGATTATTAAATTTATCGATATCTTAAATAGGGTGGTTTTTCATTTGATCTATACATGGACAGGCGCTAGGTTTCACATTCCAGTGATACTGATCATAAGGTTTTGCAAGCTGCAAAGGTCCATATATGGACTTAAGCAAGCATCTCGGAGCTGGAACCTCATTTGAATGATGTGATCAAAATATTTGATTTCATCGAAAATGAAAGAGGAACCGTGTGTCTTTTCAAAAGGTCAGTGGGAGCGCTGTTGTTGTCTTCATCATATTGTACGTAGGATGACATCCTCCTTATTGGGAATGATTTTCCATGATGACGACAGTCAAATTATGGTCCTGTCTAAGAAATTCTCCACGAAAGACTAGGTGAAGCATTTCCTTTTTTCTAGGAATTAAGGTCTATAGGGATAAACCGAATAGGATGCTAGGACTTTCACAAAAAGATGGTACATAGAGGAAGTACTAAAGAGGTTTAGTATTGAAAAACTCTAGAGGGATTAATACCCTTCAACATGATATTCATTCTTTCCAAGAAGATGTGCCCTAGCACACCTGAGGAAATAGACGCAATGAGCAAAATTTCTTATGCTTTCTGCAATAGGAGGCCTCATGTATGCCATGCTATGTACACGACCTGATATAGCCATGCTGTGAGTGTCATAAGTAGATATCAGTCAAATCCAGATGAAGAACACTGGACTTTTATGAAATGTATCCTTAAGTACTTGAGAAGAACTAAGGATATGATGTTGGTCTTTGGTAATGGAGAACTCCAAGTCCAGGGATACAAAGACTCGGATTTCATGTCCAATGTAGATGATCGAAAGTCAACATCTGGAAGTCTGTTTGTATGCAATGGTGGTGCTGTCAGCTGGAAGAGTTTCAAGCAAACCATGATAGTAGATTCCATCATGGAAGCAGAATATATCGCTACATCAGAGGCTGCGAAGAAAATATTCTGGTACAAGAAGTTTGCTGCAGAAATTAGAGTAATGCCATCAGATGCCATTCCTCTGTACTGCGACAACAATGGCACCATAGCCCTTGCTAAGGAGTTGAGGTCTCACTAAAAATTCAAGCACATTGAGCGGCGATACCACCTCATCTGCGATTACCTTGAGAAGGATTACATCGAGGTCAAGAGAGTCGACTTCATAGATAATGTGGCAGACCCACTTACAAAGCCATTAGACCAGCAGAAGATCGAAGCCCACCTTGAGAAGATGGGACTTAGACTTATAGCCAATTGACTTTAGGATAAGTGGGAGATTGTCAGATATATGTGCCCTAGAAGCCAGAATTAGCTGACACTTGTAATACACTTCTAGGGGCAAAATTGTAATTTTGACTAAAATCAATAAAATGGATTATTTCTTATCACATATGTGTATTTAGTGTCTGTGACACATCCTTTGAGTTAATGGTAGTGATAATTCATATTTTCAAGAGTTAAAAATTTAAGATATGAATAATCATTATTAACTCATAAAATGCTCCCGACCATAGGATCATCACGAGGATGGTGATTGATCTGGAAGGTTGGTGTACAATCGCTTCTCTTTAGTAGATGAGTCTTGAGTCTATGGTGTGGAGACACCAAAGTGAGAGTACAGATACTCGTTAGAGAATGAGGACACTGAGCGTGACCACCTCGAGTAGTCATTAGGAAGTCTACCTTCTCATCAATGACTGACTCGATGCTGTAGTGGTGTGTCTAGTTCTTGGACCTGAGATGCATCGACAGTTCACCTTGAGGGTGTTATAGTTTGACAACACTATAACTCGATCTCCTAGATATACGGAACCCTGAGGTGTATGTTGGCTATGGCATGTTCATTGTAGGAACTGGATTGCATCAAAAAGAAATCTATCTACCTCGGTGGTAGAGGAGCAGCCCGATGATGATCATGAGAATCAAGTCCAGAAGCCCATGACCATGGCAGAGTGAAATAATAGAAAGATTTTCTGTTTAGGTTTTCATATCGGGCTTGAATCGAATGATTACATCATATGATAGAGACTAAGGTTTGATGAGTTCACCTAAACCCTAATCTAATCGGAGCTCAAGATAGAAGAACTTAATCACACAGGTAGCTGCACCAAGAGGTTCGCATTCAGCTCTGATAGGTTGCCACCATATACTACTAGGTGTCACTGATGGATTTTTGGAGCAATTAGAATGATTTAGATGATCGATCATTCTAGCTGTTTGAATCAGAAGAGTTCTGATCCATCGAAAGGAGTTTCGATGATGTCGATGATAGAGATCATGACATATCCCATTGCCAGACAGAACTGAACCTAACTGGGTCACACAAACAAGAGTTTGAATCTGGTGATCATCAATTGAACTAATCCAGTTCAATTGATCTGAATGAGATTCAATTAGGTTCAAGGAAATCATGCTAGCACTCGATTGAACCTAACGTTCTTCTTTTACTATCATAAATAGTTGTCCTTACTGAGCCAAAGGAGTTTGTGCTCAATTAGAGGCCTTCACTTGGTTTAACTGGAGCCTGTCCAAGTCAGAAAAGGATTGTCTTATTAGGTAAGATAATACCTACCATTTTTGGTCACCTGCCATTTCTCGTCCTTTGACTTTGGTCAAAAGTTATCCTTTGACTAGTCAAATGTTGACCTTTGACTAGTCAAATGTTGACCATTGACACTTTGATTTCTATCCATGTGTCATGCATCTATTGGAGAGCTGGTGGGGGCCTATCCTCTTGCTAGAACCTGGCAAGGAGGAGGGCGCACGCCACCCTTGCCGTGGGCCCAAGCAAGAGGTGCCCAGGAGTCTCTGTTGGACAGGGACTCCATCTCCCTTTTGGATTCTGATTAGACTTCTCTTAAGAATCAAGTTTGACTGATCTTAGGCACCATCTTAGGAGAAATCCAAGGGACTCTATTCCCACTAATCAGATTTAGATCTGATTTCACAAAGAGTTGTGATTGGTTGGGAAGAAGAGGAGTTGGATCATGCATAGTCTATAAATAAGACCCTACGCCCAACTTAAGGAATATCTAAAATTGAATTGAAATTCCCATCCCCCAAGGCTACCTCTCCTCTCCTCCTCCATGCCAAGTCCACCTTCTCCCTCTCCTCTCCACCCCCAAAGGAGTTTGGGATCTTAGTTGGTGCAGTCCAGATGAGAGAAAGGCAACAAAAAGCTAGAAGGCTACGCTGCTGCAAAGGATAACTGCTGATCTTCGAAAGGTGTTTTGAAGATCCTCCAGATCTGATTTTTGGAGACGTGATAGAGAAGAAGAGGATCTCCAGATCCAGCCCGAGTGAATAACGGTAGAGGCCAAGCACTTGCATGGCTACCAGAACCTTCCACCGCTTATAGGTTCATCAATGGGTAATAGGATTACACTACATCAAGATAAATTAAATTTGATTTAATTTATTTAGATTTTATTTTTATTATTAGAATAATAAGAATCATATCTGAAACATCCCAGATCTGATTAGAATCAAAGAGAAAAATTTTTGAAATATATCTCTTGATCCGATCAGATCTGAACAAACCTGATCCAAAAAATTAGAATTTTTCTTCCATAGATCCACCAGAAGGTATAGTACCTATTGGATGTAAATGAATCTTCAAGAGAAAGATTGGTGTAGATGGAAATATGGAGACATTCAAGGCTAGACTAGTGGCAAAAGGTTATAGTCAATGCAAAGGCATTGACTATCAGGATATATTTTCCCTAGTGGCTATGCTAAAATTCGTCCACACATTGCTTGCCATTGCAGCCTATTTCGATTATGAAATATGGCAAATGGATGTAAAAATGGAATTCTCAAACGGATATCTTGAGGAAGATATCTATATGGAACAACCACTAGGTTTCACATCTAGTGATACTGATCACAAGGTTTGCAAGCTGCAAAGGTCCATATATGGACTTAAGCAAGCATCTCGGAGCTGGAACACTCATTTCAATGATATGATCAAAAAGTTTGGTTTCATCAAAAATGAAGAGAAATCGTGTATTTTCAAAAAGGTCAGTGGGAGCGCTGTTGTCTTCCTCGTATTATACGTGGATGACATGCTCCTTATTGGGAATGATATTTCCATGTTGACGACAGTCAAAATATGGTTGTCCAAGAAATTCTCCATGAAAGACCTAGGTGAAGCATCCTTTATTCTAAGAATTAAGGTCTATAGGAATAGACCGAATAGGATGCTAGGACTTTCATAGAAGATGTACGTAAAGGAAGTACTAAAGAGGTTTAGTATGGAAAACTTTAAGAGGGGATTAATACCCTTCAGACATGGTATTCATCTTTTCAAGAAGATGTGCCCTAGCACACCTGAGGAAATAAAATGCATGAGCAAGATCCCTTATGCTTCTGCAAAAGGGAGCCTCATGTATGCCATGCTATGTATACAACCTGATATTACCCATGCTGTGAGTGTCACAAGCAGATATCAATCAAATCCAGGTGAAGAACACTGGACTTCTATGAAATGTATCCTTAAGTACTTAAGAAGAACTTAGGATATGATGTTGGTCTTTGGTAACGGAGAACTCCAAGTCCAGGGATATACAAACTCAGATTTTATGTCCAATGTAGATGATGGAAAGTCGATATCTGGGAGTCTGTTTGTGTGCAATGGTGATGCTATCAGCTGAAAGAGTTCCAAGCAAATCATGATAGCAGATTCCACCATGGAAGCAAAATATATCGCTGCATCAGAGGCTGCGAAGAAAGCATTCTGGTACAAGAAGTTTGCTATGAAAATTGGAGTAATGCCATCAGATGCCATTCCCCTTTACTATGAAAACAATGGCACCATAGCCCTTGCTAAGGAGCCGAGTCTTACCAAAAATCCAAGCACATTGAGCGGCGATACCACCTCATCAGCGATTATCTCGAGAATGGTTACGTCAAGGTCAAGAGAGTCGACTCCACAGACAATGTGGCAAACCCACTTACAAAGTCATTGGGCCAGTAGAAGATCGAAGCCCACCTTGGAAAGATGGGACTTAGACTTATAGCCAATTGGCTTTAGGACAAGTAGAAGATTGTTAGAAATATGTGCCCTAGAAGACAAAATTGGCTGACACTTGTAATACACTTCTAGGGGCAAAATTATAATTTTGACTATAATCAATAACATGGCTTATTTTCTATCGCATATGTGTATTTAGTGTCTGTGATACAACCTTTGAGTTAACGGTAATGATAATTCATATTTTTAAGAGTTGATAATTTAAGACATGAATAATCATTATTAACTCATAAAATGCTTCCGACCATAGGATCATCACGAGGATGGTGATTGATCTGAAAGGTTGGTATACAATCGCTTCTTTTTAGTAGATGAGTCTTGAGTCTACGGTATGAAAACACCGGAGTGGGAGTATAGGTACTCATTAGAGAATGAGGGCACTAAGCATGACCACCTCGAGTAGTCATTAGGAAGTCTATCTTCTCTTCAATGACTAACTCGATGCTACAATGGTGTGTCTAGTTCTTTGACCTAAGGTGCATCGACAGTTCACTTTGAGGGTGTTATAGTTTGACTACACCATAACTCGATCTCCTAGCCATTCGAAACCCTGAGGTGTATGTTGGCTATAGCATCTTCATTGTAGGAACTAGATTTCATCAAGATGGAATCTATCTACCTCAGTGGTAGAGGAGCAGCCCTATGATGATCATAAGAATCAAGTCCAGAAGCCCATGGCCATGGAAGAGTGAAATGATAGAAAGAGTTTCTATTTAGGTTTTCACATCAGACTTAAATCGAATGATTACATCATATGACAGAAACTAGGGTTTGACGAGTTCACCTTAACCCTAATCTGATCGGGGCTCAAGATAGAAGAACTTAATCACACAAGTAGCTGCACCAAGAGGTTTGCATTCAGCTCTAATGGGTTGCCACCATATACTACTAGATGTCACTGGTGGATTTTGGGAGCAATTAGAATGATTTAGATAATCGATCATTCTAGCTGTTCGAATCAGAAGATTTCTAATCCATCGAAAGGAGTTTCAATGATGTCGATGATAGAGATCATGACATATCCCATTACCATATAGAACTGAACCTAATTGAGTCACACAAATAAGGGTTTGAATTTGGTGATCATCAATTGAACCAATCTAGTTCAATTGATCTGAATGAGATTCAATTAGGTTCAAGGAAATCATGCTAGCACTCGATTGAACCTAACGTTCTTCTTTTACTATCATAAATAGTTGTCTTGACTGAGCCAAAGGAGTTTGTGCTCGATCAAAGGTCTTCACTTATTCTGACTAGAGTCTGTCCAAGTCAGAAAAGGATTGTCTTATTTTGTAAGACAATACCTGCCATTTTTGGTCACCTGCCATTTCTCGTCCTTTGACTTTGGTCAAAAGTTGACCTTTGACTGGTCAAATGTTGACCATTGACACTTTAACTTTTGTCGACGTATCATGCACCTATTGGAGAGCTGGTGGGGGCTTGTCTTCCTACCAAAACCTAGCAAGGAGGATGGCGCACGCCACCCTTGGCATGTGCCCAAGCTAGAGGTGCCCAGGAGTCCCTATTGGATAGGGACTCTATCTCCTTTTTGGATTCCGATTAGTCTTCTCCAAAGAATCAAGTTTGACTTGTCTTAGGCGTCATCTAAGAAGGAATACATGGGACTCTTTTCCCACCAATCAGATTTAGATCTGATTTCACATAGGATTGTGATTGGTTGGGAAGAAGAGGAGTTGGATCATGCATAGTCTATAAATAAGACCCTGCACCCAACTCAAAGTGTATCTAAAATTTATTGAAAATTCTCCATGCCCCAAGACTGTCTCCCTCCTCCTCCTCCATGCCAAGTCCATCTTCTCCCTCTCCTCTCCATGCCCAAAGGTATTTGGGATCCAAGTTGGTGCAATCTAGATGAGAGAAAGGCGACAGAAAGCTAGAAGGCTGCGCTGCTGCAAAGGATAACTACTGATCTTCAAAAGGTGTTTTGAAGATCCTCCAAATCAGATCCAGATCTAATTTTTGGAGATGTGATAGAAAAGAAGAGGATCTCCAGATCCAGCCTGAGTGGATATCGTTAGAGGCCAGGCACTTACGTGGCTAGATCCAAAACCTTCTGCTGCTTACAGGATCATCAACGGGTAATAGGATTATCCTACATCAAGATAAATTAAATTTGATTTAATTTATTTAGATTATTTTTCTTATTAGAATAATAAGGATCAGATCTGAAATATTCTAGATCTGATTTAGATCAAAGAGAAAAGTTTTGAAATATATCTCTTGATCCAATCAGATCTGAACGAACCTGGTCCGAAAAATCAGGATTTTCCTTCAGAAGTCTTGTTTCACCCAGTCTTGGCACCACCTTAGTAGGGTTTTGAGGATCTCTCATCTGATTGGATTAGATGATGTCATCCCACCAATCAAATTTAGATCTGATTGCATAAAGAGCTATGATTGGCCAGGATGATGTGGCACTGCATGGCGCAGCAGGGTCTATATAAACCTTGTCTGCGCCTAGAATTTAATGCTTTTGCCTTTAGCCCATGCCACATAGCATCTCTCCCTCCTTCTCCATGCCACCCTCTAGTCCTCTCTCTCCTCTCCATGTCCAAGGGCTTTTGGGCATGAACAAGGTGCGATCCAAGCAAGTGAAAGGCGCCAGAAAAGGAAGAAGGCAGCACTACTGGAAGAGACAATGGCTCTTCTTCAAAAGCAGTTTTGAAGACCTTGAAGATCAGATCTAGATCTAATTTTTGGAGAATTGATTGAGAAGAAGAAGAACTTCAGATCTTGTTCGAGTGGATACCAATAGAGGTCAGGTGCTTGCGTGGCTACATCTAAAACCTCAGGCAAATATCGGGATCATCATAGGATAATTGGATTACCCAAAATAAAGGTATAATTAAATTAGATTTAATTTTTATTTTTATTATCAGATAAATAAGATCAGATATGAGGAGTCTTAGATCTAATTAGAATCTTAGAAAAGAATTTTTTGAAATATCTCTCTTGATCCAATCAGATCTGAATGAACCTGATCCAAAAAATAAGGCTTTTTCCTTCAACTAGTATCAGAGCTAGGTTTCATTATTCATTAGATATAATTTTAATTTATTTTTGATTTGATAATTAGATGATTTTAGATATCACATTAGATATGACTAGATCTAAAATTAAAAAATTAAAAATTAAATAATCTAGATCTAAGATGTTTGAGATGCATGACTAGACTAGGAATAGAATTATCCTATGCATAGTCTAGCATGATCAAAATTTTAATTTAATTAATTATAATTATTAGATCTATTTATTTACTATTTTCTGATATTTTAAATATTATAATTAAATTTAAAAAATAAAAAATAAATTTATTTAATTTGTTCATATGAGATATGATAGATGCATGTTTAGACTAGTTGTAGAATAGTTCTATAAATTTATCTAGAATAAATTTTAATTTGATATGATCAAATTTAAATCTTATTTTTTAGATATTTATAAGATAATTTAGATCAAAAAATATACATGATATGATACATGAGATATATGTAAAATATGTTTTTAGTTAGATCAATTTTTATATATATGATATATGATGTAGATCTAACTAGTTTTATAGATTTATCATATTTCTGATTAAGGCATTCTCCTTGGCCGTCTGATCATAAAAATGAAGTAGGATTTAAAGGCCCTCTTCTCTCATTCGATGGTGTGTTCTTATGGTGTGTAGGGATGCTGCGTATTCATCCTTAATCAGAAATCGAAAACTTATTTTCTACAAAACTCTAGATCCTGAAACCCTAGGATTTTATATACATGTTTTATTTATGAATCCTAAACTTAATTAAAAATTAAGATTATGAAATATATTAGATCTAAAATTAAGAATTTTTAGATCTAAGACATATTCATAAAATTGGGTTCAAGCTTGGATAGCTCAATTAGTTAATGGTTGTCAATCGAATCAAGAGTTGTAGGTGGGATCAAGAGTACTTAAATTAACCAGTCTAATAGGATTAAGTCTGGGTCAAGATCGAGTCACATGAGTGATCGATCAAGTTAAGACCTAATTAGGCTCAATGGTTAGAGTCTGGATTGTAGGCTAACCCGATTGGTTTTAGATCAATAATTTGATGTTTAAGGTAAGTTTGGCAGATACGATCGACTGATTTTTAATTGGGAGCTACTCGACTCGAATGTATTCTTGTCGAGTTAATGGCATATCCCTTCCACTGGTCTCACTTACCTGGCCATATTTGTCAGTCCAGACCTGATCTAAGGTGGCTAACAATACGAGTTAACCCATGCCACTAGGTTAGTCATAATGGTTATGGCTATGTCAAGTCAAGTTTAAAGAGACCTAAATCAAATCTCCCTAAGAAAAGATTAAGTCTATGCTCTTCCACCATTGTAGATAAGTGGGCCCTTTCCGAGGTTGATTATTCTCGGCTAGTCATAGTGGTTTAGTTGCACCGGAAAGATGCAACCATGTCTATTAGGCATTGGATGCTATGGGCTGGAGGATGGATTGGGCTCAATATTTTGGATACGGTAAGATACTGAATTAGGAATCCAATCTGTGCAATTGATAGGTCTGACTTAACTAAGGAGTGGATCAATATTTCGGACATGGTGAGATTCATGAATTAGAGATCAAGTCTGGGTGCAACATGATTAGAGAATCATTGGACAAGTGTTGTTCACTCATTTACTAACCCATCATCAATAACTGTTAGGTGAGGTGATGAGTCAGTTGGTGGGATTGCACCACCCACTAGAAATCAGTAATCATGGAGATTTTCGCATCTCTATAGAGGAAATGTAGGGATCCAAGAAAATAGTGGGAGCTAATTTATTTAAAAAATCAAACACCTAAATAAATTGGTCAAGTCTTAATTATAAAATCTAACTAAAAATTTTGACTCTCTATAGGAAAAAGAAAAATGTATGCTTCCAACCCACTAGCCCGTATCTTGGACACCCATAGATTGTTCGAACCCAATTACAAGGATTGGCTTTGAAACTTCAAAATCGTTTTAGGTTCTGAGAAGTTGACTCATGTATTGGACCAGAATCCCCCTACCTTACCAGCTCATTCGTCTACTGAATAGAGAAAGTCTCTTTACAAATGGATGAATGAAGATAATAAGGCCAGATACTATATGTTGGGCTCGATGTCTTATGAGCTTTAATTACAACATGAAGATATCAAGAATGTCCGTCAAATCTTAGCTCACCTATAAGAGTTATTTTGTGAACATAATCGCACAGCCAAATATCAGATCACTAAATGACTATTTAAGACTAAAATGCATGATGGGCAGTCAGTCCAAGATCATTATCTGATGATGATCAAGAACTTAGAAGAGCTTGAAAAGCTTGGAGTGAAATTAGACTAGGATCTATAGAATGATATAATTCTATAATCCTTGACTGATGCATTTGGACAGTTCATCAAGAACTACCATATGCATAAACATCAGAATACTCTGACCAAGCTTATGAATATGCTAGTTACTGCTTTGCTTTCTATGAAAGGTTCTAAAGGCTCAGTACTTGCGATGGAATGGACTTCTTCCAAGAAAAAGTTTTTTGAAAAGAAGAAGAAGTCTGTGAAAAAGCAGAAGGTGGAAGGTGTAAAGAAAAAGAAGACAGAGCTGAAGAAGAAGGCCGCTGATAAAGAAAAAGTGTTTCCATTGTAATACTGACGGCCACTAGAAGCAGAACTGCCCTACATACCTAGCCACTCTGAAGAATAAGAAGGAGATAGGTCCTTCTAGAGGTATGCTCGTTATTGAATCTAACCTTACGATTTCTTCTACATCTAGTTGGGTGCTTGACTTTGGTTCTAGTGCTCATTTGTGTACTTTCATGCAGGATCTTGAGGATTGCAAGAGGCTGAGGGATGGTGAGATGATCCTATGCGTTGAAAATGGAGCAAGAATTGCTGCTATGGCTGTGGGAACCTACCCTCTTCGACTACCATCTGGTTTAGATTTAGTACTTAAGGATTGTTATTATGTGCCTGCTGCAAGCAGAAATTTGATTTCTATTTCATATTTAGCACAAGAAGGCTATGTAATTAGTTTTCTTAAGGACCATTATAATATTCTTTATGAAAAAAATAAAATTGCAAGTGGTTTTTTATTACGGTCTATCAGCTACAATTGATGTACTGTTCTAATATCGAGCAAAGGTGAATGCCATGCACCTAGGGATAGTCCAAATGATATAGGTTATCAATGGCCACCTATAGGCTATGCATATTAGAAGAAGTTCAACCGTAGGAGGATTGGGATGATGCCATCGATGCCATTCCTCTATTACTACGATAATATGGTGCCATAGGCCCTTGTAAGGAGCTAGTCTCACCAAAATCCAAGCACATCAAGCGGCGATACCACCTCAGTCCGCAATTATCTTAAGAAAGATTACATCGAGGTTCAACAGAGTCACTTGAGATTAATGCGGCAGACCACATACAAAGCCATTGGGCCAGGCAAAAGATCGAAGCCCACCTTAAGAAGATGGAACTTAGATTTGTAGCTAATTTGGCTTTTAGGTCAAGTGAAAGTTTGTTAGAATATTGTGATTGCCCTAGAAGCTAGATTGGCTGGACATTTGTAATACACTTTCTAAGGGCAAAATTATAATTTTTAACTATAAATAATAATGAGTTATTTCTTCATATGTGTGTATTTGAAAGTGTTTGTGATACATCCCTTGAGTTTTAATGGTAGTATGATAGTTCATATTTCAAAGCTAAAATTTTAAGACCTGAATTTTCATTATTAACTCATAAAATGCTCCTGACCATTAGAATATCATGATGATGGTGATTTGATCCAGAAGGTTGGTGTATTGATCATTTCTTTAGAAATAGGATGAGTCTTGAATCTATGGGTGTAGAGACATCAGAGCGAGAGTACAGATAACTTCGTTAGAGAATGAGGTACTGAGCGTGACCACTCGAGCAGTCATGAGAAGTCTTACCTTCTCGATCGATGACTGGCTCGAAGCTGCAGTGGTATGTCTAGTTCTTCCTTGACCTAAGGTACATCGATAGTTATCTTGAGGGTGTTATAGTTTGACTACAACCATAACTTCGATCTTTCAGCCATTCAAATCCTGAGGCTGTTACGTTGGCTATAGCATGTTTTGATTTGTAGAAAATTTGGATTGCACAATAGGAGATCTATCTACCTCGATAGATGAGGAGCAGTGCCTATGATGATCATGAGATCAAGCCTAAGCCTATAGGGCCATGGCAGAATGAAATTAATAAAAAAGTTTCTATTAAGATTTTTCACATTGGACTTGGAATGAATTGATTAATTCATATGACAGAAATTAGGGTTGATGAGATCACCTTAACCTAATCCGATCAGAGCTCAAGATTAGAGGAATTAATCACACAGTTAACTGCACTAGAGGTTTGTTTCAGTTTGATGGGTTGGCACCATATTGGGTGGATGCTAGGTGGTCACTGATAGATTTTGAGAGCAATTAGAATGATTGGTTGGATCGATCCATACTAGTTGTCTGAATCAGAAAAGTTCTGATCCATCGGAAGATTTTGATGATTCGATGATAGAGATCGCGACATTATCCCATTACCATTTAAACTGAACCAACTAGATCACACAAACAAGGGTTATAGATCTGGATGTCATCAATTAGACTAACTCAGTTCAATTTGATTTGAATTAAGATTCAATTAGGTTCAAGGAAATCATGCTAGCAATGATTGAGCCTAATATTTCTTCTTTAACAATCATTAAAGCTTGTCTCGACTGAGCCAAATGTGTTTGGGCTCACTCAGGAACCATTTACTTTTGATCTAAATGAAGCGTTGTCAGTCAGAAAAAGATTGGTTTTAATTTATGAGATAAATTTAAAATAGCCCTTGCCATTTTTCGGTCACCTGCTTAAATCTTGTTTTTGTGACATTGGTCAAATGTTGATTCTGGACACTAGACATCTGCCCATGTATCATTCATCTTTATTAGGAGGACTACCTGGGACTTGTCCCCTCCTAAAAAAATAGACAGGAATGGGGGTGCACACCTAGGGAGGCATGCACCCATGAAGGATAAAGATGGAGTCCCTACAGATGGGATTCTAGGTTGCTTCAGGGGATTAAACTATATGGCGCCAAGAAGTCTTGTTTAACCTAATCTTGGCACCACCTTAGGAGGGTTTTGAGGGTTTCTCATCTGATTGGATCAGATAATATCATTTCATCAATCAAATTTAGATCTGATTGCACAAAGGGTCGTGATTGGCCAGGATGATGTGGCACTACATGGTGCAGCAGGGTCTATATAAATCCTGTCTACGCCTAGAATTTAATGCTTTTGCCTTTAGCCCATGCCACATAGCATCTCTCCCTCCTTCTTGATACCACCCTCTGGTCCCTCTCTCTCCTCTCCATGCCTAAAGGCTTTTGGGCACAAACAAGGTGTGATCAAAGCAAGTGAAAAGCGCCAGGAAAGGAAGAAGGCGGCACTGTTGCAAGAGACAATGGCTCTTCTGAAGGGAAATCCTGATTTCTCGGTCTAGGTTTGTTCAGATCTGATCAGATCAAGAGATATATTTCAAAAATTTTTCCCTTTGATCTATATTAGATTTGGGATGATTCAGATTTGATTCTTATTATTTTAATAAATAAAATAAAATAAGGATAAATTAAATCAAATTTAATTTATCTGATTTAGGTAATCCTATTATCTGTTGATGATCCTGTTTGCAGCGGAAGGTTCTAAATCTAGCCACACAAGCACCTAGCCTCAACCAATATCCACTCGGGTTGGATCTAGAGATCCTCTTCTTCTCTATCATGCCTTCAAAAATCAAATCTGGATCTGATCTAGAGGATCTTCAAAACTCCTTTTGAAGATCAGCAATCGTCCTTTGCAGCAGCGCAGCCTTCTGGCTTTCAATCGCCTTTCTTTGATCTGAATCGCACCAACCAAAAGTCCAAAACTCCTTTTGGATGTGGAGAGGAGAGGGAGAAGGAGGTTTGGCATGGAGGAAGAGGGGAGAAAAGGCCTTGGGGCATGGGAATTGTTCTCAAACTTAATCTGAGTTGGACGCAGGGTCTTATTTATAGACTGTCTGTGATCCAACTTCTCTTCTTCCCAACCAATCACAACTCTTTGTGAAATCAGATCTAAATCTGATTGGTGGAAATAGAGTCCCCTGGATTCCTCCTTAGAGGGTGCCTAAGATCAGTCAAAGTTGGTTCTTAGGAGAACTCTAATTGGAATCCAAAAAGGAGATGGAGTCCTTGTCCAACAAGGACTCCTAGGCGCCTCCAACTTGGGCACACGCCAAGGGTGGCGTGCGCCCTCCTCCTTGCCAGGTTCTGGCAGGGGGACAAGCCCCCACCAGCTCTCCAATAGGTGCGTGACATATGGTCAAAAGTCAAAGTGTCAATGGTCAACATTTGACCAGTCAAAGGTAGACTTTTGACCAAAGTCAAAGAACAAGAAATGGCAGGTGACCAAAAATGGCAGGTAATGTCTTACAAAATAAGACAACCTTTTCTGACTTGGACAAGCTCCAGTCAGACCATATGAAGGCCTCTGATTGAGCACAAACTTCTTTGACTCAGTCAGGACAACTATTTATGATAGCAAAAGAAGAACGTTAGGTTCAATCGAGTGCTAGCACGATTTTCTTGAACCTAATTGAATCTCATTCAGATCAATTGAACTAGATCAGTTCAATTGATGATCATCAGATTCAAACCCTTGTTTGTGTGACCCAGTTAGGTTTAATTCTGTATGGTAATGGGATATGTCATGATCTCTATCATCGACATCATCGAAACTCCTTTTGATGGATCAGAACTCTTCTGATTCGAACAGCTAGAATGATCGATCATCTAAATCATTCTAATTGCTCCCAAAATCCACCAGTGACACCTAGCAGTATATGGTGGCAACCCATCAGAGCTAAATGCGAACCTCTTGGTGCAGCTACCTATGTGATTAAGTTCTTCTATCTTGAGCCCCGATCAGATTAGGGTTAAGGTAAACCCGTCAAATCCTAGCCTCTGTCATATGATGTAATCATTCGATTCGAGTCCAATGTGAAAATCTAAATAGAAACTCTTTCTATTATTTCACTCTGCCATGGTCATGGACTTCTGGACTTGATTCTCATGATTATCATAGGGCTGCTCCTCTACCACCGAGGTAGATAGATTCCATCTTGATGCCATCCAGTTCCTACAATGAACATGCTATAGCCAACATACACCTCAGGGTTCCATATGGCTAGGAGACTGAGTAATGGTGTAGTCAAACTATAACTCCCTCAAGGTGAACTGTCGATGCACCTCAGGTCAAAGCACCAGACATACTACTGCAGCATCGAGTTAGTCATTGACGAGAAGGTAGACTCCCTAATGACTACTCGAGGTGGTCATGCTTAGTGCCCTCGTTCTCTAACGAGTATCTGTACTCTCGCTCCGATGTCTCCACACCATAGACTCAAGACTCATCTACTAAAGAGAAGCGATTGTACACCAACCTTTCAGATCAATCACCATCCTCGTGATGGTCCTATGGTCGGGAGCATTTTATGAGCTAATAATGATTATTCATGTCTTAAATTTTCAACTCTTGAAAATATGAATTATCATTACCATTAACTTAAAGGATGTATCACAGATACTAAATACACATATGTGATAGAAAATAATCCATTTTATTCATTATAGTCAAAATTATAATTTTGCCCCTAGAAGTGTATTACAAGTGTCAGCCAATTCTGGTTTCTAGGGCACATATATCTAACATCTTCTTCAAAAATAGTTTTAAAGACCTTCAAGATCAGATCTAGATCTAATTTTTCAAGGATTGATTGAGAAAGAAAAGATCTTCAAATTCTGTCCGAGTGGATACCAGTAGAGGTCAAGCGCTTCCGTGGCTACATCCAGAACCTCAGGCAAACATCGGGATCATCACAAGATAATTGGATTACCCAAAATAAAGGTATAATTAAATTAGATTTAATTTTTATTTTTATTTTTATTTTTATTATTAGATTAATAAGATCAAATTTGAGGAGTCTCAGATCTTATTAGGATCTCAGAGAAATTTTTTTTGAAATATCTCTCTTGATCTAATCAAATCTGAACGAACCTAATTTGAAAAATAAGGCTTTTCCCTTCAATTGGGACATCTTATGTTCCGATAGTGATAGAAAATGGCAGGTGGTGGTAGAAATAAGCAGGTATTATCTTATTTCCATCTGATAGATTAAAACCATCCTTTTCTGACCTAGACAAGCTCTAGTCAAACAAGGACAAACCCATATAGGGTTTTCTGGTGAGCTCAGATCAATTTGGCTCAACCTAGATGAACAAGAAAGACTACAGAAGGAGAAAGTTAAGCTCAATCATATGCTAGCATGATTTTCTTGAATCTAATTGGATCTAAACAATCAAACTGGGTTAGCTCGATTGATCACATCTAGATCCAAACCCTTGTTTGTGTGATCCAATTAGGTTCAGTCTCGTATGGTAATGGGATATATCACGATCTCCATCATCGACATCATCAAAACACCTTTCGAGGGATTAAAATTTTTTGATTCATACAATTAGAATGATCGATCATCAAGATCATTCTAATTGCTCCCAAAATCCACTAGTGACACCTAGCAGTATATGGTGGCAATCCATCAGAGCTGACAATGAACCTCTCAGTGAGCCACTTATGTGATTGGATTCTTCTATCTTGAGCCCAGATAGGATTAGGGTTAAGACAAACTCATCAAACCTAACATCCATCAAATGAATTAATCATTCCATTCGAGTTCGATGTGAAATCCTAATAGAAACTCTTTTGATCATCTTTATACTGCCATGGCTATAGATTTATGGACTCAATCTTATGATCATCATAGAGCTACTCCTCATCTACTAAAGTAGATAGATCCCTTATTGGTGTAATCCAATTCCTATAATGAACATGCTATAGCCAACATACACCTCAAGATTTTGAATGACTAGGAGATCGAGTTATGGTGTAGTCAAACTATAAGACCCTCAAGGTGAACTATCGATGCATCTCAGATCAAAGTACCAGACACACCACTACAGCATCGATCCAGTCATCGATGAGAAGATAGACTCTCTTATGACTGCTCGAGGTGGTCACGCTCAGTGCTCTCATTCTCTAATAAGTATCTATACTCTTGCTCCAGTATCTCCACATCATAGACTCAAGACTCATCTATCCTAAGAAAGTGATCGTACACCAACCTTCTGGTTGATCACCATCCTCATGATGATCCTACGATCAGGAGTAATTTATGAGTTAATTATGAAAATTCATGTCTTAAATTTTCAACTCTTGAAAATATGAATTATCATTACCATTAACTCAAAGAATGTATCACAGACACTTTAAATATACACTATGATAGAAAATAATTCTTTTATTAATTTATAATCAAAATTATAACATTGCCCTTAGAAGTGTATTATAAATGTTAGTCAATCTAGCTTCCAGGACACACATCTAACAAACTCCCACTTGATCTAAAATCAATTGGCTATAAATCTAAGTCCCATCTTTTCAAGGTGGGCTTCGATCTTTTGCTGTCCCAATAGTTTCGTTAGTGAGTCAATCGCATTGTCTGCGATGTCGACTCTCCTGATCTCGATGTATCCCTTCTCGAGGTAATCACGGATAAGATGTAATCACCGCTTAATGTGCTTGGATTTTTTATGAGACCTCAGCTTCTTAGCTAGAGCTATGATGCCATTATGGTTGCAGTACAGAGGAACGGCATCCAATGGCATCGCTCCGAGCTCTACAGCAAACTTCTTATACTAGAATGCCTCCTTTGTAACTTCTGATGTAGCGATGTATTCCGCTTCCATGGTAGAGTTTGCTATCACCGTCTGCTTGAAATTTTTTTAGCTAACAGCACCACCATTGCATATAAATAGACTTTCAGATGTTGACTTTCGATCATCTATATCGGACAAAAAGTTTAAGTCTATAAACTCCTGAATCTGGAGTTCTTCATTACCAAAGACTAAAAATATATCCTTAGTCCTTCTCCAGTACTTAAGGATACACTTCACAGAAGTCCAGTGCTCTTCATCTAGATTTGACTGATAACTACTCGTGACGCTCACAGCATGGATTATATCAGGTCGTGTACATAGCATGGCATACATGAGGCTCCCTATTATCGAAGTATAAGGGATCTTGCTCATGCAATCAATCTCCTCAGGTGTGCAAGGGCACATCTTCTTGGAAAGATGAATACTATGTCTAAAGGATACTAGACCCCTTTTGGAGTTTTTCATGCTAAACCTCTTTAGCACCTCCTCTATGTACATCTTCTATGAAAGTCCTAGTATCCTATTCGATCTTGTTAGATATATGTGCCCTAGAAGCCAGAATTGGCTGACACTTGTAATACACTTCTAGGGGCAAAATTATAATTTTGACTAAAATCAATAAATGGGTTATTTTCTATCACATATGTGTATTTAGTGTCTATGATACATCCTTTGAGTTAATGGCAATGATAATTCATATTTTCAAGAGTTAAAAATTTAAGACATGAATAATCATTATTAACTCATAAATCGCTCCTGACCATAGGATCATCACGAGGATGGTGATTGATTCGGAAGGTTGGTGTACAATCGCTTCTCTTTAGTAGATGAGTCTTGAGTCTATGGTGTGGAGACATCGGAGCGAGAGTACAGGTACTCGTTAGAGAATGAGGGCACTGAGCGTGACCACCTTGAGTAGTCATTAGGAAGTCTACCTTCTCGTCAATGACTGACTCGATGCTGTAGTAGTGTGTCTGGTTCTTTGACCTGAGGTGCATCGGCAGTTCACCTTGAGGGTGTTATAGTTTGACTACACCATTACTCGGTCTCCTAGCCATATGGAACCCTGAGGTGTATGTTGGCTATAGCATGTTCATTGTAGGAACTGGATGGCATCAAGATGGAATCTATCTACCTCGGTGGTAGAGGAGCAGCCCTATGATAATCATGAGAATCAAGTCCAGAAGCCCATGGCCATGGTAGAGTGAAATAATAGAAAGAGTTTCTATTTAGATTTTCACATTGGACTCGAATCGAATGATTACATCATATGATAGAAACTAGGGTTTGACGAGTTCACCTTAACCCTAATCTGATCGGGGCTCAAGATAGAAGAACTGAATCACACAAGTAGCTGCACCAAGAGGTTCGCATTCAGCTCTGATGGGTTGCCACCATATACTGCTAGGTGTCACTGGTGGATTTTGGGAGCAATTAGAATGATTTAGATGATCGATCATTCTAGCTGTTCGAATCAGAAGAGTTCTGATCCATCGAAAGGAGTTTCGATGATGTCGATGATAGAGATCATGGACATATCCTATTACCATACAGAACTGAACCTAACTGGATCACACAAACAAGGATTTGAATCTGGTGATCATCAATTGAACTTATCTAGTTCAATTGATCTGAATGAGATTCAATTAGGTTCAAGGAAATCGTGCTAGCACTCGATTGAACCTAACGTTCTTCTTTTACTATCATAAATAAGTTGTCCTGTCTGAGCCAAAGGAGTTTGTTCTCAATCAGAGGCCTTCATATGGTCTGACTGGAGGTTGTCCAAATCAAAAAAGGTTGTCTTATTTTGTAAGATATTACCTGCCATTTTTGGTCACCTGCCATTTCTTGTTTTTTGACTTTGGTCAAAAGTCTACTTTTGATTGGTCAAACATTGACCATAGACACTTTGACTTTTGACCACATGTCATGCACCTATTGGAGAGCTGGTGGGGGCCTGTCCCCCTACCAGAACCTAGCAAGGAGGAGGGCGCACACCGGGCGCACGCCACCCTAGGCGTGCACCCAAGTTGGAGGCGCCTAGGAGTCCTTGTTGGACAAGGACTCCACCTCCCTTTTGGATTCCAATTAGAGTTCTTCTAAGAATCCAGTTTGACTGGTCTTAGGCGCCCTCTAAGGAGGAATCCAGGGGACTCTATTCCCACCAATTAGATTTTAATCTGATTTCACAAAGGATTGTGATTGGTTGGGAAGAAGAGAAGTTGGATCACGTCAGTCTATAAATAAGACCCTACGCCCAACTCAGATTGCAACATGATATGATTGAGAATCATAATTCCCATGCCCAAGGCAGCCTCTCCCCTCTTTCTCCATGCCAAACCTCCTTCTCCTTCTCCTCTCCATGTCCAAAATGATTTTGGACTTTGGTTGGTGCGATCCAGATCAAAGAAAGGCGATCAAAAGCAAGAAGGCTGCGCTGCTGCAAAGGACGACTACTGATCTTCAAAAGGAGTTTTGAAGATCCTCCAGATCAGATCCAGATTTGATTTTTGGAGACGTGATAGAGAAGAAGAGGATCTCCAGATCAAGCCCGAGTGGATACCGGTAGAGGCCAGATGCTTGCATGGTTAGATCCAGAACCTTCCGCTGCATACAGGATCATCAACAGGGTAATAGGATTACCCAAATCAGATAAATTAAATTTAATTTAATTTATCCTTATTTATTTTATTTATTAAAATAATAAGAATCAAATCTAAAACATCCCAGATCTGATATAGATCAAAGAGAAAAATTTTGAAATATATCTCTTGATCTGATCAAATCTGAACGAACCTGGACCGAAAAATCAGGATTTTTCTTCAGATCTATCTCTATAAATCTTTATTTCCAATATAAAGGATTCTTCTCCTAGATCTTTCATAGAGAACTTCTTTGATAACCACATTTTGACCATGGTCAACATGGGAATATCATTTTCAATTAGGAGGATGTCATTCACGTACAGTACGAGGAAGATAATAGTGCTCCCACTGATCTTTTTGAATACATATGGCTCCTCCTTATTTTTGATGAAACCAAATGATTTGATCACATCATTGAAATGAGCATTCCAACTTCGAGATGCTTGCTTAAGTCCATATATGAACCTTTGCAGCTTGCAGATCTTATGATCATTATCACTGGATGTAAAACCAAGTGGCTATTCCATATAGATATCTTCCTCAAGATATTCATTTAAGAACACCATTTTCACGTCCATCTGCCATATTTCATAATCAAAATAGGCTACAAAAGCAAGCAATGTGTGGATGGATTTAAGCATGGCTACTGATGAAAAAGTATCTTGATAGTCAATGCCTTAGTGCTGACTATATCCTTTTACTACGAGCCTTGCTTTGAATGTCTCTATATTTCCAGCGATATCTATCTTTCTCTTATAGATCCATTTACATCCAATAGGTACTATACCTTCAAGTGGATCTACTAAAGTCCAGACTTGGTTCGAGCACATTGAGTCAATTTTTGACCTCATTACCTCTAACCATTTCTTAAAGTCGATATCTAATATTGCCTCATCATATGTCTTGGGATCATCACCATGAACCCCATTTCTTATGAGAAATATTTCCTCAACATCCTTTGAAATTGTACCTAAGTACCTTTCAGGAGGATGAAAAATCCTAGTTGATTTTTGAGGTGGAGGAGGTAGTATTTGGACTGGCTCAATCTGATTGGATTTGATATGTTTCTTAGCTTATTGCTGTTCAGAGACCTTCTCCTCGAGCCTGATCTATCTCTGGACGTCACCATCTTGAGTAAACTATTTTTCAAAAAAAATGGCATGTCGACTCACAATCACATTGTGGTCTTTTGGAAGATAGAAATAATATACTAATGACTCTTTAGGATATCCTATGAACCAAGCTCTAAAGGACCTAGACTCTTGTTGGAACAATCGGTACCGCCTTGATAACAATTTTTATGTCTACGGCTACTCATAACTATAATCATAGATCTGATCTCTTGCACGAATCTAGGTGTTAATCCAAAAATATGAAGAAGAGCAAAAGCTGATGGCGGCACCTAAGGATTGGTATTGGAACCAGAGAGAAAAGAGAGAAGAGAGTTAGGAAAAAAAGCTCTATATTGATTCTACTCTATTGTAAAGATTACAATACCTAGGTTTATATATCCTAGGATTTCTATTATACCACATGAACTCTAATAAATCCAAACTCTAACTAAAAAACTCTCCTAAGCTAACCTAATACATGAAAGTACTCACCGAGCCCATGTACACCCATGTCTTCTATGCTCTCATCCTATGGATCTAAATCCAACCCATACATGTGTTATCCACCTTAAGACCTTATTGGACCAAGCCTTAAGACTCCAACAAAAAATCCTGTCCAGTTCTATTCGCCATCATTGAGCCGACTCTATCAGTAGCCAAGCTGGCTTAACTGCATCTTGCCTAAACCCTATCTTCTGTCTGCTTGTGATAGTCGGCTCGGTCTCAGCCCGAGTCGCCTGTGTGTCAACCTCTTGTCTTGGCTGATTCTTCTCCTGGTTTTGGTCCTTTGCTCCATCTTGTATTTCAAGTTTTTGGAGTACCTACCAAATCCCTCAAGATCCTCACACCTGAATCTCAAGCTCATGCAGAGCTACACGCCACCTTCACCCTAGGATAACTCCTGTCCTAGCCCTAGGATTCACACCCATCCTAGACTCCTAGAGCCAACACACTGGCTCCTCCTATAGCCTCCCAAGGCTTGGGAGCACCACACCAAATCCTATAATCTCCATCTTGGTATACCCAAGCCTTAGCACACCTAGCAATGTTCTACTGCACGATCCCGCTGTCACTGCGTGCCCTGACAACCACTTTTGCACACCTAGCCACTACCATCTTTCTTCAGCTACTAAGCTCCTTTTGAGGCCTTCAGGATGATCGCCTCTACCGCTAAAGATCTTGACTTACACCTATGCACTACCCTTGGAGTTGTAGGTACCCTTCTACTTGGCAACCGCATCATTTGTCCTAGACATTCATGGAGAATCTGCAGCAATCCTATGCCGACACCCGCTGCATATCCTAACATGATCTCCTTAAAACTTTGCCTATCCACCTATGCTTGCTGCTCTACCTGAAACTGTGCATCTCCAGCATTGGTGCTTGAATATTGGTCCTCCTGCACTCCTCTACTCTGAACTCGTGTCAAAACTCTGTCCACTTATGAAGCCACCTCTACCTAGTGCTCTATCTAAAACTGAAGTCTCCCTAATGCCGCAAAAGTTGACTCTATAGTCAAGTCATCCGAGGCCAACCATCCAATGCTACACTACTGAGCCTGCCACTGCACCTCGAATACAGTTGCTGCTCCTTCAGACCCTCTACACTCCATGGATCCCTCCAAAATTGTATTAGATATATTGCACCCCGCAGGCTCCTCCAAAACTACCAAGAGCTCATTCGACTCTTCACTTTCAGCAACTAAAATGATGGAATCTAACTTTTCTCCTTCCTTGCACTTATTTCGAAGCAGACATTCTCGCTTAAAGTGTCCTGCTTCACCATACTAAAGCACTTCTTGGATCCCTTGCTACCCCTCTGCTCGCCCTTCTTCTTCCCTTTTCTTGGCCTATTTGAAACCATGAGACCCTCCTAGAAGACCTTCCTCTTTGTCATCTATTCTTACTACTCATTCGACCTTATCACTAATACAATCTCCTCGTACACCAGTGTCTTCTTACCATACAGCAACATCATCACCAATAGATCGAAGATCCCGAGTAGCGAACATAGCAGCAATAAACTCTTGTCCTCCTCTTCGAGCTCCATCCCAATGTTAAGCAAGTTCATGCTCATCCAGTCGAATTATTGAATATGTCTCGCAACATCCTCATCCTCCTGCATCCGAAGGCTATATAGTTGCTTCTTCAGCACCAACTTATTGCACATATTTTTTTTATGTACAACTGATATAACCACGATCATAAACCCTTGGGTGTCTTCTCTTCCAATACACTATACAGTACCTCATCTATCATACAAGCTCTAATCATAGAACATGCCCTTTTCTCTAAGGACTTCTACTTCTTGTCTATCATCTCCTTCGACTTATCCTCCAAGGTTGAATCCAGTCTCATCTAAATCAGTAGATCCTCCATCGTAACTTTCCATATCATGAAACTATCCTTTCCATCAAACTTCTCAAATTCTATCTTTAATCCGCTATTCTCCATGATCAAATCGAATAAAAAATAGCCAACAGATAGATCTAAAAATTACCTTGACTAGGGATGGTGGATAGTAGCCCTTAGTTCACTTTCTTCCTCGCAAAGCCTAGAGAAAATCTTAAATCTAAACGTTGTTGCTGATCTCTATTGAAACTTAATCTTCTTCCTCCTTCATGCTCAACCAAGCTCTAATACCAAGTATTGAAACAATCGATACTGCTTTGATACCAATTATTATGCCTACGGCTGCTCGAAACCACAGTCGTAAATTTGATCTCTTGCATGAATCTAGGTGTTAATCCAAAAATATGAAGAAGAGTAAAAGTTGATTGTAGCACCTAGGGCTTGGCATTGGAACTAGAGAGAAAACAGAGGAGAGAGTTAGGGAGAAAAGCTCTGTATTGATTTCACTCTATTGTAAAGATTACAATACCTAAATTTATACACCTTAGAATTTCTGCTATACAATATGAACCCTAATAAATTCAAACTCCAACTGAAAAACTCTCCTAGGCTAACCCAATACATGAAAGTACTCATTGAGCCCATGTACACCCATATCTTCCTAACTCTCTTCTCTCTTTTGCCAAACCCTAGGTGCCGCCATCAACTTTTGCTCTACTTCATATTTCTAGATTAATATCCAAGTTCACACAAGAGATCAGATCTACGACTGTGATTCTGAGCAGCCATAAGCATAATAATTGGTATCAAAGCAGTACCGATTGTTCCAACAACTCTAACTTGTTCGCCTACTGTCTCTTGATATGGACCAAAAAATTTCAAATTTTGAGATGACTTAGACTTGATTTCTTACCATGCCATATCTCATACAGTGTGATAAGAATGATTTTAGATAAAACCCTATTCAATAAATATATTATGGTCATTAGACTATGTCCCTAAGAAAAATCAGAAAGCTCCATAAAGCTCATCATTGATTAGACCATATCTAATAGGGTCCAATTTCTCTGTTCTGAAATCCCATTGAGTTGAGGCATTTCAGGTGGAGTCCATTGTGAGACTATGCCATTATCTTTGAGATAGTCCAAAAATTTCCAACTAAAATATTCACCTCCTCGATCTGATTGAAGAATCTTAATAGGTTTTTCTATTTATTTTTCTACTTCAAGTCTGAATTTCTTGAACCTTTTAAAGACTTCAAACTTATGTCGTATCAAATATACATACTCATACCGAGATAAATCATTGGTAAAGATAATGAAGTAGACATAATTGCCTCTAACCGGCACATCAAATGGGTCACACACATCTGTGTGTACTAGGGCAAGTAGGTCTATGGCCCTTTCTCCATGTCCTACAAAAGAGAGTTTGATCATTTTGCCATGAAGGCATGACTCACAAATCGGATATGACTCGAAACTCAACGGACTTAATAGCCTAGATTTTTCTAATTTATTAATCCTGTCTTTCGCTATATGACCTAGTCAAAGATGCCATAGATATCTATCATTTAAACTATCTCTAGGTCGCTTTTATCCTATGGCATTCACGTTTTGCTCAATATTGAAAATAAAAATATCAATATGTAACTGGTGGAGACCATTAATAAGAAAATTACTTGCAATTTTATTTCTTTCAAAAAGAATATTATAATGGTCTTTAAGAAAACCAATTACATAGCCTTCCTGTGCTAAACAACAAATAGAAATCAAATTTCTGCTTGCTACAGGCATATAATAATAGTTTCTAAGTACTAAATCTAATCTTGATGGTAGTCGAAGAGGGTAGGTTTCCATGGCCATAGCAGCAACTCTTGCTCTATTTTCAATATGCAGGATCATCTCACCATTCCTCAGCCTCCTGCTCTCCTTAAGATCCTACATAGAAGTGTACAAATGAGCACTAAAACTAGAGTCAAGCATCCAACTAGATGCAAAAGAAATTGTTAGATTAAATTCAATTACGAGCATACCTCCAAAAGGACCTGCCTCCTTCTTATTCTTCAGGCTGGCTAGGTATAAAGGACAATTCCACTTCTAATGGCCATCTATATTACAATAAAAATATTTTATTTTGTCGACTACCTTCTTCTTCAGCTCTTCCTTCTTTTTCTTCCCTCCATCTATCTTCTACTTCTTCGTAGACTTCTTCTTTCCAAAAGACTTTCTTTTGGAGGAAGTCCACTCCATAGCAAGTATTGAGCTCTTTGAACCTTTCAAAGAAAGCTCAGCAATAACCAGCATGTTCATGAATTCTGCTGAGGTACATTTCAGCTTATGCATATGAAAGTTTATGATGAACTATCCATATGCATCAATCAAGGACTGCAAGATCACGTCAACTTGCAAGTCCCTATGTAGCTTGACACTGAGCTACTAAGAAACATGTAGGGTTTCTAGCTCTACTTTCAAAATTTTTTTAAAATTTAATTATAGTAAAAATAAAAATTAATCTAACTAATTTATAAAAGCTATAGATTTAATCTACAAATCCTATAATACTAGGATCTAATATGATATATATATGCATGTAATTAAATCTAAAAATAAGAATAATGAATAGTAAAATATTTTTACTATACTACATGTTCAGAATACGTTATCTTGCACAAGTAGATGATCTCCATAATTGAGTCACCATCGATGTGAACATCAGGTAGATCTGGTCATCATGATTTAGCCACACATGTGTTTGGCCTCCATGAATGGTCCATATGAGGTCCTGATCCTGATCGGCTCTTTTTGAGTGCTAGCTTGATGAAGAATACTCCTGATGGCTAGATTTGATCAAACAATTTTGATCTCCCTCCACCAAAACTTTGGATGCTCTAACTCAATAGAAACGGTAGAAGAGAGGATGAGGAAGCACTCCACAAAATCTTCTAAAGATCTGATGCTCAGATCTTACAAAATTAAAATAGGAACCCTAGATCATGAACTAGGACTGCACAGCACTCAAACCCTAATGCCAAGTTTTCTCCCTTAATTTTTCTTCTCAAATTTTTTTATTATTTTTTTTAGGATATGGAAGGGCTCACACACTAGAGAAGAGGAGTCTTAGAAAAAAACTCATCTAGAAAAAATTCCAAAAATTTTATAGATGGTGTACAAGTTAAGATGGAATGTGGAAGAGTTGGGATGAAGTGGTTTGCTATTTGAATTCAAATTGCAACCAGATCAAGCCCATCCATTTAGGAAATGAGAAGGGAGGGCACAAACCTTCTTTTATGTGGATAATAATTCATGAGAACATCTTTCTCATGGAGAAAAAAATGATGCAAAGAGGGTGAGGTGGCATATGGAAGACTAGGTCAAAATAGTCTAAAAATCTCTCATCCAATTAAACCAACCCAATCCAAATTGGTTAGGCCAAGCTGGACCTGATTAAATCCAATTAAATTAGACTCAATTAGGCTTTTTTAAATCTTAATTAAATCAAAAATTAATTAAGCCCAATTCCTGATCAAATTAGGGATCAAACTTCCTCGAGGATTAGGTCATCACATAACCTAATCGGGTCAAACCCAACTGAATCCAATTCAATTGAACTTGATCCAAAAATAATTATTCAATCAAATTGAGTTAATTAATAATTAAATTATTAATTAAATATTTCATAAATATAGAGTCTAAATCCAGTGGGTATCCAGATAATAGAGTTCCAGCAAAATGAAACTCTTGATCGAAGAGTCTCAAACCAGTAGGACTCTTGATCTCAGTGTCCGAATTGAGTGAAACTTATGATCATAGAGTTTCAGATAAATAGAACTCAGTATCTCAAAGTAGTAGGACTCTTGGTCAAAGAATTCCAATACAATGGAACTCTTGACTACAGAGTCCCAATCCACTGGGACTCCTGATCACAGTGAAGGAGAAATCCTGATTTTTCTGAATTAGGTTCGTTCAGATTTGATCGGATCATGAGAGATATTTCAAAAATTTTTCTCATATATCCATATCAGATCTAAGATATTTCAAATATGATTTTATAGATCTAATAAATAAAAATAAAAATAAATTAAATCTGATTTAATTATACCTTGATGCTGGGTAATCAGATTACCCTTTGATGATCCTGCTGATTGCCTGAGGTTCGGGATTTAGCCATGCAAGCACCTAGCCTCTACCAGTATCTACTTAGGCTAGATCTGGAGATCTTCTCTTTCTTTATCATTTTTTCAAAAATCAAATCTGGATCTGATTTGGAGGATCTTCAAAACTCCTTTCGAAGATTTGCTATCGTCTCTACAGCAGTGCTACCTTCTTCCTTTCTCGTCAGCTTTTTCTTGCTTGGATCGCATCAAACTGGAGCCCAACTTTCTTTGGGCATGGAGAGGGGAGAGAGGATCAGAAGATGGCATGGAGGAGGAAGAGGGGCAGCCTTGGGGCATGGCTAAGAGGGAACTCTCTAAAAGTGTGGCACAGACAGGGTTTATATAGATTCTGCTGCGCCATGCAGTGCCACATCATCCCTGCCAATCATGTTGCTTCATGCAATCAAATCTAAATCTGATTTATGGGATGACATCATATGATCCAATCAGATGAGATCCCCACTAATTCATCCTTAGATGGTGCCCAAGACTGATCAAAGTCTATAGCTAGGGGTCACGTAAGTAGAATCCAAGAAGCAATCTCGAGTCCCATCTGTATGGGACTCCAGGCATCCCTATCCATGGGCGCACGCCTCCCTAGGCATGCAATCCCTTCTTTCCAATTTCCAATTAAGGGACAAGCCCCTATCTACTCTCTAATAAGTGCATGACACATGGACAGATGTCCAAGGATCAAAGGTCAATGTTTGACCAAAGTTAAAGGACAAGAATTAGCAGGTGATGAAAAATGGCAGGTGTTGTCTCAAATTTATCTCATAAATTAAGACAATCCTTTTTTGACCTAGACAAGCTCTAGTCAGACCAAGTAAAGATATCTGAGTGAGCACAAACTCATTTGGCCTAGTCGAGACAACTTTTATTGATAATAAAAGGAGAACGTTAGGTTCAATCGTGTGCCAGCACGATTTTCTTGAACCTAATTGAATCTAATTCAAATCAATTGAACTGGGTTAATCCAATTGATGATATCTAGATTTAAACCCTTGTTTGTATGATTTAGTTAGGTTCAATTCTATATGGTAATGGGATATGTCGTGATCTCTATCATCGACATCCTCGAAACTTCTTTCGATGGATCAGAACTCTTCTAATTCAGACAACTAGAATGATCGACCATCTAAATCATTCTAATTGCTCCCAAAATCCACCAGTGACACCTAGCAGTATATGGTGGCAATCCATCAAAACTAAAAATGAACCTCTCGGTGTAGCTACTTGTGTGATTAAGTTCTTCTATTTTAAGCCCCGATCAGATTAGGATTAAGGTGAACTCGTCAAACCCTAATTTCTATTATATGATTTAATCATTCGATTCAAGTCTGATGTGAAAACCTTAATAGAAACTCTTTCTATTATTTCACTCAGCCATGACCATGGACTTATGGACTTGATTCTCATGATTATCATATGGCTGCTCCTCATCCACCGGGTAGATATATTCTCTCTTGGTGCAATTCAATTCCTATAATGAACATGCTATAGCCAATATACACCTCAGGATTCCGAATGGCTAGGAGATCGAGTCATGGTGTAGTCAAACTATAACATCCTCAAGGTGAACTACTGATGTACCTCAGGTCAAAGAACCAAATACACCACTGTAGCTTCGAGTCAGTCATCGATGAGAAGGTGGACTTCCTTATGACTAGTCAATGTGGTCACGCTCAGTGCCCTCGTTCTCTAACGAGTACCTGTACTCTCGCTCTAGTGTCTCTACACTGTAGACTCAAGACTTATCTACTGTAAAAAAGCAATTATACACCAACCTTCTGGATCAATCACTATCCTCATGATGATCCTACGGTCAGGAGCATTTTATGAGTTAATAATGAAAATTCTTGTCTCAAATTTTCAACTCTTGAAAATAAGAATTATTATTACCATTAACTCAAAGGATGTATCACAGACACTAAATACACATTTGTGATAGAAAATAACTCATTTTATTATTTATGATCAAAATTATAATTTTGCCCTTAGAAGTGTATTACAAGTGTCAGTCAATTCTGGCTTCTAGGGCACACATATCTAACAAACTCTCACTTGACCTAAAGCCAATTGGCTACAAGTCTAATTCCTATCTTCTTAAGGTGGGCTTTGATCTTTTGCTAGCCCAATGACTTTGTAAGCGGATCCACCGCATTGTCTGCAGAGTCGACTCTCTTGACCTCAACGTATCCCTTCTCGAGGTAATCATGGATGAAGTGGTATCGCCGCTCGATGTGCTTGGATTTTTGATGAGACCTCAACTCCTTAGCAAAGGCTATGGCGCCATTGTTATTGCAGTACAGAGGAATAGCATCTGATGGTATCACTTCAATTTTTACAGCAAACTTCTTATACTAGAATGTCTCCTTTGCAGCTTCTGACGCAGCGATGTATTCTGCTTTCATGGTGGAATCTGCTATCACTGTCTATTTGAAATTTTTCCAACTGACAACTCCATCATTGCACACAAATAGACTCCTAGATGTCGACTTTCGATCATCTACATTGGACATAAAATTTGAGTCTGTATACCCCTGGACTTGGAGTTCTCCATTACCAAAGACTAACAACATATCCTTAGTTCTTCTCAAGTACTTAAGGATACATTTCATAGAAGTCCAGTGTTCTTCATCTAGATTCGACTGATATCTACTCATGACACTCACAGCATGGGCTATATCAGATCATGTACAAAACATGTTATACATGAGGCTCCCTATTGCTGAAGCATAAGGGATCTTGCTCATGCGTTCTATTTCCTCAGGTGTGCTAGGGCACATCTTTTTGGAAAGATGAATGCCATGTCTAAAGGGTACCAAACCCCTCTTAGAATTTTTCATGCTAAACCTCTTTAGCACTTTCTCTATGTACATCTTCTATGAAAGTCCTAGCATCCTATTTGGTCTATCTCTATAGACCTTAATTCCCAAAATAAAGGATGCTTCTCCTTGGTCTTTCATGGAGAATTCTTTAGATAACCATATTTTAACTATGGTCAACATGGGAATATCATTTCTAATAAGGAGGATGTCATCCACGTACAATACGAGGAAGACAACAGTGCTCCCACTGACCTTTTTGAAGATACATGGCTCCTCTTCATTCTTGATGACATCAAATAATTTGATCACATCATTAAAACGAGTATTCCAGCTCCAAGATGCTTGCTTAAGTCCATATATGGACCTTTGCAGCTTGCATACCTTATGATCATCACCAATGGATGTGAAATCTAGCGGCTATTCCACCATTTTCACATCTATTTGCCATATTTCATAATCGAAATAGGCTGTAACAACAAGCAATGTGCGAATGAATTTAAGCATAGCTACTAGCAAAAAGGTAACCTGATAGTCAATGCCTTCGCATTGACTATAACTTTTTGCCACTAATCTAGTCTTAAATGTCTCCACATTTTCATCTGCACCAATCTTTCTCTATAGATTCATTTATATCCAATAGGCATTATACCTTCTGGTAGATCTACCAAGGTCTAGACTTGGTTTGAGTGCATTGAGTTAATTTCTGACTTCATTGCCTCTAACCATTTCTCGGAGTCGATATTCGATATGGTCTCATTATAGGTTTTGGGATCATCACCATGAACCTCATTACCTACAAGAAATATTTTTTTTATTTTTTCTAAAATAGTACCTAAGCACTGTTAGATATATGTGCCCTAAAAGCAAGAATTGGCTGACACTTGTAATACGCTTCTAGGGGTAAAATTATAATTTTAACTAATATCAATAAAATGGGTTATTTTTTATCGCATATATGTATTTAGTGTCTGTGATACATCCTTTGAGTTAATGGTAATGATAATTCATATTTTCAAGAGTTGAAAATTTACGATATGAATAATCATTATTAACTCATAAAATGCTCCCGACTATAGGATTATCACGAGGATGGTGATTGATCCGAAAGGTTGGTGTACAATTGCTTCTCTTTAGTAGATGAGTCTTAAGTCTATGGTGTGGAGACATCAGAGTGAGAGTATAGGTACTCGTTAGAGAATGAGGGCACTGAGCGTGACCACTTCGAGTAGTCATTAGGGAGTCTACCTTCTCATCAATGACTGACTCGATGCTGCAGTAGTGTGTCTGGTTCTTTGACCTGAGGTGCATCGATAGTTCATCTTGAGGGTGTTATAGTTTGACTACACCATTACTCGGTCTCCTTGCCATATGAAACCCTGAGGTGTATGTTGGCTATGACATGTTCATTGTAGGAACTGGATTGCATCAAGATGAAATCTATCTACCTCGGTGGTAGAGGAGTAGCCCTATGATAATCATGAGAATCAAGTCCAGAAGTCCATGGCCATGGCAGAGTGAAATAATAGAAAGAGTTTCTATTTAGATTTTCACATCAGACTCAAATTGAATGATTACATCATATGATAGAAACTAGGGTTTGATGAGTTTACCTTAACCCTAATCTGATCGGGGCTCAAGATAGAAGGACTTAATCACATAGGTAGTTGCACCAAGAGGTTTGTATTCAACTTTGATGGGTTGCCACCATATACTGCTAGGCATCACTAGTGGATTTTGGGAGCAATTAGAATAATTTAGATGATCGATCATTCTAGCTGTTCGAATCAGAAGAGTTCTGATCCATCAAAAGGAGTTTCGATGATGTTGATGATAGAGATCATGACATATCCCATTACCATACAGAACTGAATCTAACTAGGTCACACAAACAAGGATTTGAATCTGGTGATCATCAATTGAACTGATCCAGTTCAATTGATCTGAATGAGATTCAATTAGGTTCAAAAAAATCGTGCTAGCACTCGATTGAACCTAACTTTCTTCTTTTGCTATCATAAATTAGTTGTCCTGACTGAGCCAAAGGAGTTTGTGCTCAATCAGAGACCTTCATATGGTTTGACTTGAGGTTGTCCAAGTTAGAAAGGGTTGTCTTATTTTGTAAGACATTACCTGCCATTTTTGGTCACCAACCTTTTCTTATTCTTTGACTTTGGTCAAAAGTCTACCTTTGACTGGTCAAATGTTGACCATTGACACTTTATCTTTTGACCACATGTCATGCACCTATTGGAGAGCTGGTGGGGGCCTGTCCCCCTGCTAGAACCTGGCAAGAAAGAGGGCGCATGCCACCCTTGGCATGTGCCCAAGTTGGAGGCGCCTAGGAGTCCCTGTTGGACAGGGACTCCATCTCCTTTTTGGATTCCAATTAGAGTTCTCCTAAGAACCAACTTTGACTAGTCTTAGGCGCCCTCTAAGGAGGAATCCAGGGGACTCTATTCCCACCAATCAAATTTAGATCTGATTTCACAAAGAGTTATGATTGGTTGGGAAGAAGAGAAGTTGGATCATAGATAGTCTATAAATAAGACCCTACGCCCAATCCAGTTCGTGATTGGATGTGATTGGAAGTGATTGAAAAGAATCATAATTCCCAATGCCCAAGGCTACCTCTCCCCTCTTCCTCCATGCCAAACCACCTTCTCCCCTTCCTCTCCACATCCAAAAGGAGTTTTGGACTTTTGGTTGGTGCGATTCAGATCAAAGAAAGGTGATTGAAAGCTGGAAGGCTGCACTGCTGCAAAGGACGACTGCTGATCTTCAAAAAGATTTTGAAGATCCTCCAGATCAAATCTAGATCTAATTTTTGGAGACATGATAGAGAAGAAGAGAATCTCCAGATCCAATTCGAGTGGATATCGGTAGAAGCCAGGCACTTACGTGGCTAGATCCAGAACCTTCCGCTGCATACAGGATCATCAACGGGTAATAGGATTACCCATCAAGGTAAATTAAATTTGATTTAATTTATCTAAATTTTATTTTATTTCTAAAATAATAATAATTAGATTTAAAATATCTTAGATCTGATCTAGATCAAAGAGAAAATTTTTTAAAATATATCTCTTGATCTGATCCGATCTGAACGAACTTGGTCCGAAAAATCAGGATTTCCGTTCAACTGGCATCAGAGCCAAGGTTCTAAAAGTATTTAGATTTAATTTTAAATTTATTTTAATTAGAAAATAAATGATTTTAGATGTTACATGAGATGTGATCATATCTGAAATTAAAAAAAATTAAAATTAAATGATTTGGATCTAAGATTAGGAAATATGCATGACTAGTTCTAAAATAGAATAGTTCTATAGAATAGTCTTGCATGTTTTTGATTTAATCTGATTAAATTATATTTTAGATCTGGTTATTTACTATTTTTTGATATTATAATGATTATAATGACATCTGAAAAATAGTAAATAAAATTATTTAATTTTAAATATCATATGAGATATGATTGATCCATGTCTAGACTAGTTGTACAATAGTTATACATAATTATCTAGACTAGAATTTATTTTGATTAGATTAATTTAAATCTAATTTTTTAAATTATTATGAGATAATTTAGATCTAAAAGTATACATGATTCGATACATGGGATGTATGGCAAAATAGCCATGTTTAGATCTGATTTTGTATATGAGATATATGATATAGATCTAAAACTATTTTGTAGTATTTGCATGTTCCTGATTAAGGCATTCCTCTTGGCCGTCCGGTCATAAGAATGAAGAAGGGTTTAAAGGCCCTCTCTTCCCATTCGATGAGGTGTTCTTATGATATGTAGGAGTGCTACGTGTTCGTCCTTAATCAAAAACCAAAAACTTACTTTTTGCAAAACCCTAGATCCTAAAATCCTAGGATTTATTGTACATATTTTCTTTATGAACCCTACTTAATTAAAAATTAAGATTATGAAAATATCAATTAGATCTAAAATTAAGAATTTTCAGATTCTAATACATATTCATAATACTGGTTTGAGCTTGGTTAGCTCAATTAGGTCTATGCGATTGATCAATCGAATCAAAGAGTTGGTTAGATGGGATCAACAATGCTTAAATTGACCAGCCTAATACGATTAAGTCTGGGTCAAGATCGAGTCACGATCAAGTAAGACCTAATTAAGCTCAGAGGTTAGAGTCTGGATTATAGGCTAACCCAATTGATTCTGGCTCAACAATTTGGTGTCTAAGGTAAGTTTGGCACATACGACCGACTGGTTTTTATTGGAAGCTACTCGACCTGAATGCATTCTTGTACGAGTTAATGACATATTCCTTCCACCGGTCTCACTTACCTGGCCATATCTATTGACACAGTTTTGATCTGAGGTGGTCAATAATCCAAGCTAACCCATGCCACTAGGTTAGTCATAATTATTATGACTATGACAATAGTCTAGTTTAATGAGACCTGAATCAATTTCCCAAGAAAAGATTTAAGCTGAGGTCTTCTACCATTGTAGACGTGCGGGCCCTTCTCGGGGTTCATTTGTTCTCGACTGGATACAGTGGCTCAGTTGCACCGAGAAGATGCAAACATGTCTATTAGGCATATGATGCTATGGCTAGAGGATGAGTTGGGCTCAATATTTCGCGATACGGTGAGAGACTCAATTAGGAACCCATCTATGCAAATGTGGGGTCTAACTTAACTAAGGAGTGAATAATATTCTGGATATGGTGAGATTATAAATTAGAGACCAAGTTTTGGGTGCACCATGATTAGAGAATCATTGAATAGAGTTGTTCACTCATTGGCTAACCCATCATCAATAACTGTTAGGTGAGGTGATGAATCAGTTGGTGAGACCGCACCACCCACTAGAAATCATTAATCATGTAGATTTTTGCATCTCTACAAAGGGAGTGTAGGGATCCAAGAAAATAGTGGGAGCTAATTTGTTTAAAAATAAAATTTCTAAATAAATTGGTCAAGTCATAATTACAGTATCTAACTACAATCTTTGACTCTCTATAGGAAAATGTCTGCGTCCAACCCATTAGCACGTATCCTGGACACACATAGACTGATCGAACCTAATTATAAAGATTGGCTCAGGAACTACAAAATAGTTTTGGGTTCCGAAAAGTTAACCCATATACTAGACCAGTAACCTCCCACCTTACCAGCCCGTCCATCTATTGAACAGAGAGCATCTCTGGAAAAATGGATAGACGAAGATAATAAGGCTAGATATTATATGTTGGGCTCGATGTCTGATGAGCTCCAGCGCCAACATGAGGATATCGGGACTGCTCGCCAAATATTGGCTCACCTGTAGAAGATGTTTGGTGAACAGAGTCGCGCAGCCAAATATCAAGTCACAAAATGACTTTTTAAGGCTAAGATGCGTGATGGGCAGTCAGTCCAAGATTACTATCTGATAATGATCAAGGACATGAAGGAGCTTGAGAAGCTCGGTGTGAAGTTAGACTTGGACCTGCAGAATGATATTATTCTGCAATTTTGACTAATGCATATGGGCAATTCATCATGAATTACCACATGCATAAACTGCAAAATTTCTTGGCCGAATTAATGAATATGCTAGTTACCGCTGAGCTTTTCATTGGAAAGGTTCTAAAAAGCTCAGTTCTTTCTATGGAATGGACTTCTTCCAAAAGAAAGTCTTATGAAAAGAAAAAGAAGTCTGCGAAAAAGAAGAAGATGGAAGGAACAAAGAAGAAGAAGGTAGAACCAAAGAAAAAGGCCAATGTCAAAGGAAAGTATTTCCATTGCAACAGCGACGGCCATTGGAAGCGGAACTGCCCTACTTACCTGGCCACCCTGAAGAACAAGAAGGAGGTCCTTCTGGAGGTATGCTTTGTTATTGAGTCTAACCTTACAGTTTCTTCTGCATCCAGTTAGATGCTTGACTCTGGTTCTAGTGCTCAACTGTGCACTTCCATGCAGGGTCTTGAGGATAGCAGAAGGTTGAGGGATGGAGACATGATCCTACACGTCGGTAATGGAGCAAAAGTTGCTGCAGTAGCCGTGGGAATATACCCTCTTTGATTACCATCTGGTTTAGACTTAGTTTTGAAAGACTGTTATTATGTGCCTACAGCTAGAAGGAATTTGAGTTTTGTTTCATGCTTAAGCAAAGAAGCCATGTGATTATCTTCTTTAAGGACCATTGTAAACATCTTTTGAAGAAAGAAATAAAATTGCAAATGGTTTTCTTATTAATGATCTTTATTAGCTACATATTGATGTACCTATTCTAACTATCGAGCAAAACGTAAATGCCAAACGACCTAGGGATAGTCCATACGATAGATATCTATGGCACCTGAGATTAGGTCATATAGTAGAAGATAGGATCAACAAATTGGAGAAAAATGGACTATTGAGTCCATTGACTTTCGAGTCATATCCAACTTGCGAATCCTGCCTTCAAGGCAAAATGACCAAACTCCCTTTTGTTGGACATGGGGAGAGGGCCACAGATCTCCTTGCCCTAGTACATACAGGTGTGTGCGGCCCATTTGATGTGTCGGCTAGAGGCAATTTTATCTACTTCATTACCTTTATCGATGATCTATCTAGGTATGGATATGTGTATCTTATGAGACACAAGTCTGAAGCTTTTGAAAAGTTCAAAGAATTCAGACATGAAGTAGAAAAACAAACTGAAAAACTCATTAAGGTTCTTCAATCAGATCGAGGAGTTGAATACCTTAGCTGAGAATTCCTAGACTATCTAAAAAAAAATGGCATAGTCTCTCAATGGACTCCACCAGAAATACCTCAACTCAACAGGGTTTCAGAATGGAGAAATCGGACCCTATTGGATATGGTTCGATCCATGATGAGCTTCACAGACCTCCCTGATTTCCTTTGAAGACACTCATTGTTGAGTTCAATTTATCTACTGAATAGGGTTTCCTCTAAAATCATTCCTACCACACTGCATGAGATATGGCACGGTAAGAAATCAAGTCTGAGTCATCTCAAAATTTGGGGTTGTCCAGCTCATGTCAAAAGACAACAAGCGGACAAGTAAGAGTTTAGATCCTTCAGAGCTCGATTCATAGGATATCCTAAAGAATCATTAGGATACTATTTCTATATTCCAGAAGACCACAATGTGATTATGAGTCGACATGCCATCTTTCTTGAAAATGTTTATTCAAGATAGCGCATTGGAAGGCAAATCAAGCTGATGAGAAAGTTCTCAAAGTACAACAAGCTAAGGAACCAATTGGAACCAAATTCAGTTGAGCCAATAAGAACACTACCTCCTCCACCTCGTAGATTGGAAAGATTTTTCCGTCCTCTTGAGAAATACTTAGGTATTATTTCAGAGGACGTAGAGAAAATGTTTCCTCGTAGGCAATGGTGCTCCAATGGTGAATGATCCCAAAACCTATAATGATGCCCCGATATCAGAATATTCGACTTCAAGAAAATGGCTAGAGGGCAATGCCAGTTCAGAAAATTGACTCGATGCACTCAAACCAAGTTCTTGGACCTTAGAGATCACCAGAAAGGTTATAGAAAACTACCTATTGGGTGTAAATGGATCTTCAAGAGAAAGATTGGTGCAGATGGGAATGGGGAGACATTCAAGGCATAGAACTAGTGTCAAAAGGTTATAAGCGATGCGAAGAGATTGATTATCAGGATACTTTTTCCCCAGTGCTATGCTAAAGTCCATCCGCCACATTACTTGCCATTGCAGCCTATTTTCGATTATGAAAATATGGCAATATGACGTGAAAAATTGGCATTCTTTAAATGGATATCTTGAGGAAGATATCTATATGGAAACAGCCGCAGGTTTCATCTCTCT
>QRFJ01003879.1:42616-93309 GCA_006176705.1 Cocos nucifera
TTGTATACCAACCTTTCAGATCAATCACCATCCTCATGATGATCTTACAATCAAGAGTATTTTATGAGTTAATACTGAAAATTCTTGTCTCAAATTTTCAACTTTTGAAAATAAGAATTATCATTACCATTAACTCAAGGGATGTATCACAGACACTAAATACACATTTATGATAGAAAATAATCCATTTTATTATTTATGGTCAAAATTATAATTTTGCCCTTAGAAGTATATTACAAGTGTCAGCCAATTCTTGCTTCTAGGACACACATATCTAACACAGAGTCCCAGATAATCAGAACTCTGATTCCTAATGCAGTAAGACACTCGATCGAAGAGTCCCAGTCTAGTGGGACTCTAGACCATAGAGTCGTAGTCCAATGGGACTCTTCACCAGCCATCAGATTAGATAAGAATCTCTAGTGTGTGTGACCCCATAAGTTTGAACCTAAGCTGGTAGTACAGAAATCACTTTCTATATTAATCAAAGTGACCATCTAATAATGGTATCCGACGTCCAAATAGATAGAATAGTCACAATCACAACCTTCAGAGCCTACATGAATATTGTTACCGCATAATTCATCTCTTTAATCTTTATGTATAGGATGACTCAGAGTTAAGCTACCAACCCTGATAAGTACATCCAAATCATGTTTCAAAGTAATTAGTCTTGTGATCCCTCATTAGGACTATCCTGACCAAGGATTTGCTAAATTGAAATACCATTGAATATAGCTCTTGAAATCAGGAGTGGTTAATCCCATCTTGATACACACACCGACTCCTCAAGTACCTGAATGTGCCTAGAAATCTTCCATCACTGAATTAAAAATTTAGATAGTCTGACATCAAAGCATAGTGAGTTGCTTGGAAGTCACTATGGTGATCTCAGATCGGAGGGATATTTATATCCACATTCCATCAGAGCAAATCTTGCTAGTAGAAAAGCTCCAAAGTTGATCATGTTCAGTGTAGATGTATCCCTACATCTTATCTGCATGCCATATCAGTATCTCCACACTCCTTGATTAAGAGGACAACCAACCCATATGACACACAATGACTTATACTCGATAAATGTTGTTGTCCTTGGTAACAACGTATCATTTGGTCATGAATAGGTTTAAGTACTAAATGACAAATTCTTCATTGTCGAGTCTAAATAGTTCGAAGAACTTCATTGTTAGATGTGTACGCTAGAAGCCAGATTGGCTAACACTTGTAATACACTTCTAGGGGCAATTTTATAATTTTGACTATAAATTAATAAATGGATTATTTTATATCATAGTGTGTATTCAAAGTGTCTGTGATACATCCTTTGAAGTAAATGATATAAATTTTTATAATTAACTCATAAACTACTACTGACCATAGGATCATCATGAGGATAGTGATCGATCTGAAAGATTGATATATGATCGCTTTCTTAGGATAGATGAGTCTTAAGTCTATGGTATGGAGATACCAGAATGAAAGTATAAGTATTCGCTAGAGAACGAGAGCACTAAGCATGACCACCTCGAGCAGTCATAAGGGAGTCTATCTTCTCATCATGACTGGCTCGATGCTATAGTGGTGTGTCTTATTTTTTGATCTAAGGTGCATCAACAGTTCACCTTGAGAGTGTTATAGTTTAACTACAGCATAACTTAGTCTCCTAGCCATTCGAAACCTTGAGGTGTATGTTGGCTATAGCATGTTCATTGTAGGAATTTGATCGCACCAATAGGAGATCTATCTATCTCGGTAGATAAGGAGTAGCCCTATGATGAACATGAGATTGAGTCCATAAATCATGGTCATGGTAGTATGAAAATGATAGAATGAATTTCTATTAGAATTTCACATCGAACTCGAATTGAATGATTTATTCATTGTTGAAAATTATATCCCAAAGCCAATCGTCAGCTTGTTGACGATTGACATATTGTAATTGATTTATTAATTAATAAAAAATATTTTGACATCTTTTTCATCATAAATTTACATCTTCTAATGAACTCCATTGTTGTGATTAAGTCCTTAAAACTATTTAGTTTTGATAAAGAGAGAATTTATTGATTAGTTCTTAAATTTATTCAAAACCAAATGATGAGCTGTTAATTAGGACGACAGCGTCTATCGAGCATAGGTCGCTATATGCCATATAGGTTGGTTGTCCTATTAACCAAGAAGTATAGAGACACTAGTATGGCATAAAATGAGATGTATGGATACATCATCATTGAATGTGATGAACTCCAGAGCATTCTGCTGTCGAGAATATCTCTAATGGGATATAGGTATAAATATCCCTTAGACTTGAGATCACCTTAGTGACTTGCAAGCAACTCACTGTACCTTGGTACCGGGCTAACTGAATTTCTAATTCAGCAATAGAAGGCTTCTAAGCATAGTCAAGTACTTGCAAAGTCAGAGTGTGATCAAGATGGAATTGATCACTCTAAGAGTTGGAGAAGAATATATCACTGTATTTCAATATAGCAAAACCTTGGCCAGGATAGTCCATTAGATGGATTTGATATTTTGAAATACAATGTGGACAACCTGATCAAAGTTGATAGTTGAACTCTGAGGTGTCCTACGAGCATTATGGTAAAGGGGATGAATTATATGGAAACTATATTCGCATGGGTTCTAAGGATGGTGTTCTACACCTTTCGACCTATCCGATCGTCGGGTATCATTGCTAGATAGTCACTTTATTTGATACAAAAATTTATTCCTATGCTATCAAGTTAGGTTTGGACCTATGAGGTGACACACATTAGAATTCACATTCTTCCGATTAGATGGTTGATCAGCGATTTAGAATCATTTTAGGGTTAAACAATCAATACGATTGGTGTTTAACTTAGTGCAAGTGTTGTAGGAGGATCAATTAGCAATTTGATTACTAATTAGCTTAATTTGATTAAACCAAAAGATTGAGATTAAATATAATTAAATATAATTTAATTAGATTTAGTTTGGACTTGATTGGATCAAGTTCAATTGGCTTATTGGATAAGTCAAGTGTAAGGAAGAACTAGTCCTAGTCTAACTAGGACTCGGGTCAACCAAATTTTCTAATTTAATTAAAAAATTAAATTAAAATTAAATCTAATTTAATTTAATTTAATTTAATTTTTAAATAGATTAGGATCTTATTTAATTGGATTGGTTTACTTTTATATTTATTTGGTTAAAAAATCTTATTTGACCAAGTCCTATTTCTTGCACCACCTAATCCTCATGCCCCACCCTTTTCTCTTTATATTTTTATGTGAATAATCTCCACACCCAAGGTTTCTCATGCCTCCCTTCTCTCTTCCTTTTTCTTATATGGAAGTTTGTTGGAAGACCAAGTCAAAAGGAGAATTAGTTTTGCTTAAGGATTCTATGAGACAGAATCCTTGTCAACCAAAACTCTTCCCATAAGTGTGCCGACCCATGCTTCCTTATTTTCTTTGATTTTTATGATAAAAGAGGAGATTTTTTTGTGTGCCCCCCTTACTGGTCCATGGTAGAAAAAAGGTGGGGGTGCCCAGGAGTTGGGCGCCCCAACAACTTCCCTTATTTGGTCCTTCCTAGTCTAGATTTTTGACCTAACTTGGACTTTTCGTATCTCTTTATTTAAAGATAATTTTTAGTTAAACTTTTTGTGGATCATATACATTTGAAGTCCTCTTTGGTGTAGAGAAATTAGAGAAAAATTCATTTGGGTTGTGGAGATATTGAAAACACAAATCAGGGTGTCTAGAAAAAGAACAAAGAAGAAGAAGAGGGTCTTCTTCTAGGGTTTTTGTTCTAAATCTCTCCCTCCCTTTTTGTGAGCTTTTGAGACATGTCTCAGTATCACAAATCTTTCTCTTTTATTCTAGTATTTTGCAGTATCCATGTTTTGAAGAAGAAAGTATCGGATTAACCATTGAAGAGAGATCAGCATAGTACTAGCATGCTGTGTTGATTTTCTGCATCAAGATCTCTGATCGTATTTATGGGCTCGTGTGGATGACTCCTAGAGGCCGGACACATGTGTGGCTCATGAATTCATTCTCAAGCCTAGATCAGTAAGTTAGAACATCGAACTTGCTTAGGTAATAGATCTAATCTATTAACTTCATACCTATAATTGATGTAGTATAGATCTAAGTTGATTTGATCAACCTTTTCTTTCTTATTTGATTTTAATTTTTTATTTAATATCATACCTTGATCATATAATAGATCTATGATCTAGGTATTTATATATTTATTTAAATAAATATTTAATTTATTTAAGTCTTTCGCTGCATGATCTTGAAAAAGTTTCAAGATCTACCCATGAAATCCTAGATCTGGTTCCTTCAATTGGTATCGGAGCCTAGGTTTTTGTTACATAATTTTTGTACATATTTAAATTATTTTTTAGATTAGATCTAATTTATATTTTAATTATTAAATCTAAAATTTAAAAAAAATTTAGATCTCAGGAACTATCATAAGGTTGTTCTACTATAAGGTTTACCCCTTATAGTGAAAAGGTTGTCCTAGTTCATGATGATCTGAGTCTAATCATAAATTTATTAGATTTAATCTAATTTTATTTATAATTTAATAGATTTAAAATAATTTTAGATCTAAAAATAAAATATTTTAGATTGCACAGACTATCATAAGGTTGTCCTACTGTAAGGTTTACCTCTTACAGTGAATAGGTTGTCCTAGTACGTGCTAATCTAAAATATTGATCATAAAATTTTAGATTAGATCTAAGAGATTTTATGATCTGATTAAAAATATTTTAATCTAATTTTAATCATCATAAATATTTTAGATTTGATCTAGGAAGATTTATGATTGATTATTATTGAAACTGTTTCAATTACATGACCTATTTAGCTTAGATCTAAAGTAGTTTTCTATTTATTTTACTTGCATATTGATTATGAATCAAACATGCAACTTGGTTGATAGAACCATGTTATAAAAATATTTTACAAATATGAAAATTATTTTTGAAAAGCTGAATCCCAACCCTCAGCCCAAAACTTAATGAGAATTAAGAAGTTGATTGATTAGGATCTAGGATTGTGAATTGAAGATCCTAAGACACAAATCATAACACATTGGGTTAAATGGATTAGTGGAGATTTGATTCATTAATTGGGTTAGACCTAGGGTTAGATTAAAATATGGACTTAATTAAAGAATTGACTAAATCTAATCAATTGTTATCTTATATTAGATCAAGGATTCTCTTGATCAATTACAATAGTTGTAGTTGGTCAAGTTCATATCTTTAACAAGATCCAAGATGGACTTGATTCTTAGCTACGCGGTCTAGCACGAACTGTTAGGTTGATCTAATTGAAACTAATTAAACCGGTGGATATCTAAGGTAAACTAGACTGATGGTTTTTAATTGGAAGCCCGCTTACCTGGCCATTGTTTATGGTGTCTAAGGCAAGCTTCGGTAGACCCTCCCACCGATCGAACTTACCTGGCCTTTTGGTGAGATTATGTTTTGATTGAATCACTTGACTATTCGAGCTGACCTATGTCAACTAGATAAATCATTGTGACTGATTTAGGTGCTCCTAGGCCAGCCTGTTAGTGGTCTCCCTTAAGATGACTTGGTGAAGCCAGTGGGATGATCATGACAAGCTGGTTAATTTGACCTACTCACTTCTATAAATAAATCCTCTAAAATTATTTTGTCCCTAAAATGAAATAGTTATATGATAACTAGATCATAGCCTCCCATTAAAGTGGATGATAATGAGTCCATCAGTTGGATAATCATTGGAGGCCCAAAGGCCTGGTGCTTATCGGTTGATGGAATTATCATTCATTATATGATCTCTTTGATACATCTTTCCAAATGGTGGTCAGGTGGGCCAACCAAAGTTAGGCCTGATCATTCATTGGTTAGATGGGCTAAATATGGTCATGTTAATGGTTGGACCTGACTAGACCCTTTTCTAAGAAGGCCAAAGCCAACTGATCAGAGGCTGGGGCAAAATTTAGTTACTAAAAATTGTTTGGAGAAATAATTGGTTATGAATCTACCCTTAGATGTACTGGATTGGCCAACCAAAGTTGGGCTCATGTGCAATCTATGTGGATTCTAGTATGCACTAAGGAATTAGGATAATTTCTTGAATTGGAGGTAGAGGCTACCAATTTGAATAAAATAGTGGGAGAAACCTTTTGATTAAAGTCCAAATCTTTAGGTTTAATGAATCAATTACTAATTAGATTTTGGTTTTTCTTTGTGCAGACATGGCCACTTTTCTATCGCTCTGATCATTGTTGGACAATGATAAGTTGGTGGAATCCAACTTCAGTAGCTGATACCAAAAGTTGAAGATTGTCCTGGAGCATGAACGGATCCTATATGTGCTGATGGATCCTACACCTGAGGAGTTAGCTGCCAATGCACATGGAACAGTCTGAGATACTTATCAAAAGTGGCTCAGTGATCGAACCATGGTGCACTACATTATGCTGGCTATGATGAGCGATGAATTCAGTCGTAGGTTTGAGATAGCTCAGCAAAATGAAATGCTCCAAGTGTTGGAGGATTCTTTTAGCACACCTAATGATGTTGAGAGGCACAAGACTAGTTGTACCATCTTTAATTCTAGAATATGGGATGGAGCCTCTATCACTAATCATATACTGTACATGATCGAGCTGATAGAGCACTTGAGCAAACTCGACTTTTCCTTGCATAAACAACTTGAGAAAGATGCAATACTAAACTCGCTGCCAAAGTCCTATCTCCCTTTCCTTGCTCATTATAGAATGACAAAGCCTGAAGTAAACTACCACGGCTTACTGGGGTTACTTCAGAACTTTGAGAAAAATCACCAAATCCATAAGGAGTTGGTGAACTTAGAGGGAGGTTCATCTTTTGGTTCTGGATCCTTCAGAAAAGGGAAGAAGAACAAGAAGAAGAAACTAAAGAAGGTGCAAGTTCAGGCTGGGACATCAGTGTAGGGCCAAACCAGGAAGATCAAGTCCAATAAGAGTCAAGCTGAATGCTTCTTTTGCAAGAAGCAGGGACATTGGAAGAGGAAATGTCCTTAGTACATTACCTCCCTAGATCCAAATAGGTAGAGAAACAAGTAAGCTATTGCTGGACAAGGTATTTATATGATAACTCCTTGCAATTTTTTTATTTATGATATTACTGACTGGGTATTGGATACTGGTAGCCCTTACCATATTTGCAATTTATTACAGGGGTTGTAGGTCAGTAAAAGATTCGAGCAAGGCAAGAGTTCCTGAACATTGAAGATGGAAGATCAGTTCCAATTCTAGCTTTAGGAATTTTGAAACTTGTATTTGAATCTCACACCGTTGTTCTTAGTGACTGTCATTTCTATCCTAGTTTCTTTTTAAATATCATTTCTGTAGGCCTTTTGGCTATGAACAATTATGAAATTTTAATAAAAAAATGAGTTTGTAATGTCATTATGAATGGTGTTATTGCTTTCTGTGGATAATTAAACAATGATGTATATATATTATCACAACCTATTAATGTAGCCTATTCTACTGGCAAGCATCCTAGATTAGATAGTGTATCAGATATCTACTTATGGCACTGTAGGCTAGATCATATAAACAAGAACAGGATAAACAGATTGACTCAAGAGAAAATTCTCGAAGTCAGTGATTGTGAATCACTTCCAATCTGTGAGTTCTATCTTCTTGGTAAAATGACCAAGTCACTTTTTATTGGAAAAGATGAGAGAGCCAATGAGCTCTTAGGTCTAGTACATACTGATGTATGTGGACCAATGAGCACAAGTGTTAGAGGTGGATGTGTCTACTTCATCACTTTCACAGATGATCTATCCAGATATGGATATATCTATCTGATGAAACACAAGTCAGATTCTTTTGAAATGTTTAAATGATTCCAAAGTGAAGTAGAAACATAAACTGGAAAGAGTATTAAAACTCTTTAGTCTGATCGAGGAGGAGAATACCTTTCTGGGAAGTTTTTCACATATCTAGGAGAGAATGGGATTTTCTCCCAATGGACTCCTCCTGAAATACCACAGCATAATGGTGTGTCTGAAAGGAGGAATCGAACTCTGTTATACATGCTCCGATCCATGATGGAATTTACCAGCTTGTCGATATTCTTTTGGTGTTATGCACTCGAATCGACTTGTTATCTATTAAATAGGGTTCCAAGTAAGTCTGTAGTTAAAACCCCATATGAGATATGGACAGGACGTAAGCAAGCACTTTCACACCTTAGGATTTGGGGGTCCCCGACATATGTCAAATGATTAATTATAGATAAACTTGGATCTAGGTCTGATAAGTGTACATTCATAGGGTACCCAAAAGAGATCAAAGGATACTATTTCTACCATGCTGATGAACAAAAGATGTTCATCAATCTTAGGACAATCTTTTGGAAAAAGAGTTCCTTGGTGAAGGAATTGTTACCTCTTAGGTTGAACTTGATGAAATTCAACAGATAGAAAGTCCGACATAGAATGTTGAACCTAAGTCAGATTTGATCATATCAGATCTAAAGCCTAGTGAATCCGCACCACTAAAATGATCCTATAGAGTACCACACCATCCAGACAGATACTATGGATTCTTAGTCCAAGATGGTGATTCCATCAAACTCGATGAGAATGATGAGGATCCGATCATTTATATGGATGCGATGCAGAGATCCGACTCTAAGAAATGGCTAGAAGCCATGAGATCCAAAATGGATTCCATGAAGGTCAATGATGTATGGACATTAGTTGACCCACTTGAAGGGGTTAAACCCATTGGGTGTAAATGGGTATTCAAAAGAAAAAGAGGTGCAGACGGAAAGGTGGAGACCTATAAAGTCCGTCTACTTACCAAGGGGTATCATCAACATTATGGTATTGACTATGATGATACATTCTCTCTAGTGGCAATGCTCAAATCCATTCAGATAATTCTTGCAATAGCTGTGCACCTGGACTATGAGATCTAGTAGATGGATGTGAAGACGACTTTCCTAAATGGAGAGCTAACCGAAGAGGTGTATATGATACAACCTAAGGGGTTCACATCCACAGATGAGTCCAAGGTATGCAGGCTTCAGAGATCTATTTATGAATTAAAGCAAGCATCACGGAGATGGAACATGTGTTTTGATAAAGTGATCAAAACGTATGACTTCTTTAAGAATAGAGAAGAACCCTACATTTATAAATAGGCAAATGATCCAGTAGTGGTATTCCTTATTTTGTATATGGATGACATTCTCTTAATCAGGAATGACATCCTTGCACTATAAGAAATAAAAGCCTAGTTTTCATCACAGTTCTCCATGAAGGACTTGGGTGAAGCATCCTACATCCTAGGGATGAAGATCTATAGGGATAGATCTAAAATGATGCTTGGTATATTCCAGTCTACGTACATAAAAACTGTGCTGAAGAGATTGAGTATGGAGAATTCCAAAATGGACTATCTTTTAATAGGCCAAAATTTCTCTCTCTAAGAAGGATTATCCGACAACTTTTGAAGAGAGAGAGCATATGAGTAGAATTTCATATGCTTCGGCAATGGGGTCTATTATGTATGCAATGACATGTACAGACCAGACATGGCATACTCACTAAGAGTAGTGAGTAGATACTAGTCTGACCCTGGAGAAAATATTTGGAAGATGGTTAAAACCATCCTTAAGTATTTGAAAAATACTAAGGACCAATGGTTGGTTTATGATGAGTCAGATCTGAAGCTTATGGGGTTTACAGAGTCTAGCTTTCAATCTGATCATGATGACAGTAAAAGTGTGTCGGGGTATATTTTCTCTAAATGGTGGAGCCATCTACTAGAAAAGTTTCAAGTAGCATACAGTAGCTGACTCTATTTGCAAAACAGAGTACATGGCAGCATTAGATGCAGCAAAGAAAGCTATGTGGCTGAGGAAGTTCATCATCGAGCTTGAAATAGCATCATCCATTAATGGTCCAGTCCTACTCTATTGCGATAGCACTGCCGCCATAGCTCAAGCAAAGGAACTGAAGGCACCCCAGCGGATAAAGCACATTCCACGCCACTTTCATTTGGTTCGTAAGATCGTGGATCGTGGTGACGTCAACCTTCAGAAGATCGATGAAAAGGAGAACCTAGCCAACCTCTTCACTAAAGCCTTGGCAATCAAGGAGTTCGACAACCATAAGTCGAAGATGGGTATTAAATACTGTGCCGAGTGGCTTTAGGATAAGTGGGAGTTGTTGGAAATTATGTCCCAAAGCCAATCGTCAGCTTGTTGATGATTAAGATATTATAATTGATTTATTAATTAATAAAAAATATTTTGACATCTTTTTCATCATAAATTTACATCTTCTAATGAACTCCATTATTGTGATGAAGTCCTTAGGTCTATTTAGTTTCGACAAAGAGAGGATTTATCGATTAGTCCTTAAACTTGTTTGCGATCAAATGATAGACTGTTAATTAGGATGACAGTGTCTATCGAGCATAGATCGCTATATGCCATATAGGTTAATTTTTCTCTTAACCAAGGAGTGTGGAGACACTGGTATAGCATACAAGTGAGATGTATGGGTACATCGTTATTAAACTTGACCAACTCTAGAGCATTTTGCTATCGAGAATATCTCTGATGGGATATAGGTATAAGTATCCCTTAGACCTGAGATCACCTCAGTGACTTGTAAGCAACTCACTATACTTTGGTATCGAACTAACTGAATTTTTAATTTAGCAAAGAAAGACTTCTGGGCATAGTCAAGTACTAGCAAAGTCGGAGTGTGATCAAGATGGAATTGACCACTCCAAGAGTTGGAGAAGAATGTATCACCATATTTCAATATAGAAAAATCTTGGCCAGGATAATCCATCAGATGGATTTGATATTTTAAAATACAATGTGAACAACTTGATCAGAGTTGACAGTTGAACTCTAAGGTATCCTATGAGCATTATGGTCAAGGGGATGAACTATATGGAAACTATATTTGCATGGGTTCTAAGGATGGTATTCTACACCTTTCAACCTATCCGACCATCGGATATCATTGCTAAATGGTCAATTTGATTGATATAGAAATTTATTCCTACACTACTAACTTATGTTCGGACCTATGAGGCCACACACATTAGAGTTCATATTTCGATCGGATGGTTGATCAGTGATTTAGAATCATTTTAGGGTTAAACAATTAATATGATTGTTGTTTAATGTAATTTAATTACTAATTAGCTTAATTTGATTAAGCTAGAAGGTTGAGATTAAGTTTAATTAAATATAATTTAATTAAATTTATTTTGGGCTTGATTGGATTAAGTCCAATTGGCTTATTGGATAAGTCAAGTGCAAGGAAGAACTAGTCCTAATCTAACTAGGACTCGGGTCAACCCAATTTTTTAATTTAATTAAAAAAATAAATTATAATTAAATCTAATTTAATTTAATTTAATTTAATTTTTAAATAGATTAGGGCCTTATTTAATTAGGTTGGTTTACTCTTGTTTTTATTCGGTTAAAAGATCTTGTTTGACCAAGTTAAAATAGGAGTTCTAGTGTGACTAGGACTCCCTATTCCTTACGCCACCTAATCCTCATGCCCCACCCTTTTCTCTTTGTGCTTTTACATGAATAATCTCCACACCCAAGGTTTCTCACACCTCCATTCTCTCTTCCTTTTTCTCATATGAAAGTTTGTTGGAAGACCAAGTCAAAAGGGGAATTAGTTTTGCTTAAGTATTCTATGAGATAGAATCCTTGTCAACCAAAACTCTTCCCATAAGTGTGCTAATCCATCCTTCTTTATTTTCTTTGATTTTTATGGTAAAAGAGGATATTTTTTTTTGTGTGCCCCCCTTGCTGGTCCATGGTAGAAAAAAAGGTGGGGGCGCCCAAGAGTTGGGCGCCCCAACAACTTTCCTTATTTGATCCTTCCTAGTCTAGATTTTTGACCTAACTTGGACTCTGCATATCATTTTATTTAAAAAAAAAAATTTAACTATAATTTTTATTTATTATAGACATTTGAGAGGCCTCTTTGGTGTAGAAAAATTAGAGAAAAATTTATCTAGGTCATAGAGATATTGAAAACACAAATCAAGTTGTCTAGAAAAAGAATAAAGAAGAGGGTCATCTTCTAGGGTTTTTGTTCCAGATCTCTTCCTCCCTTTTTGTGAGCTTTTGAGAGGTGTCTCAACATCACAAATCTTCCTTTTTTCTTTTGTTATTTTGGAGTATCTATATTTTGAAGAAGAAAGCATCGAATCAACCATCGAAGAGAGATCAGCATAGTACTAGTATGCTGTATTGATTTCCTACATTAGGATCTCTGATCGTGTTCGTGGGCTCGTGTGAACAACTCCTAGAGGCCGATGCATGTGCAACTCATGACTTCATTCTCAAATCCAGATCAGCAAGTTAGAACATCTAACTTGCTCAGGTAATATATCTAATCTATTAACTTCATACCCGCAATTGATGTAGTGTTAATCTAGGTTGATTTGATCAACCTTTTCTTTCTTATTTAATTTTAATTTTTGATTTAATATCATACCTTGATCATGTAATAGATCTAAGATCTAGGTATTTACATATTTATTTAAATAAATATTTGATTTATTTAAGTCTTTCGCTATATGATCTTGAAAATATTTTAAGATCTATCCGTGAAACCCTAGATCTGGTTCCTTCATTCATATGACGGATATTGGGTTTGATGAGTTCACCTTAACCCTAATCTTGTCGAGACTCAAGATAGAAAAATCCAATCACACAAGTAGCTACACCGAGAGGTTCATTTTTGATTCTGATGGGTTGCCATCATATATTGCTAGGTGTCACTAGTGGATTTTGGGAGTAATTAGAATGATCTTAATGATCGATCATTCTAATTATGTGAATCAAAAAAGTTCTGATCCATAGAAAGATATTTTGATGATGTCGATGATGGAGATTATGATATATCTCATTACCATATAGAACTGAACCTAACTGGATTATATAAATAAAGATTTGAATTTGGATGTGATCAACTAGGTTAACTCAGCTCGATTGATTTGGATTAGATCCAATTAGGTTCAAAAAAATCATACCAGCACACAATTAAGCCTGACATTTTTCTTTTATAGTTTTTTTGATCTATCTTGATTGAGTCAAATTTAATTTGACTTATCCCTGGATTGTGAATGCATTTATTTTCATCTAGCTAGAAGTTGTCCAGGTCAGATTAATTCTAGAAAGAAATCCAATATGAAATGCAATTGGACTAGGGTCAATAGTTGACCCAAATTAAGAGAATTAAGGGTCATAGGATCTGAGCCTCCTAAAGAATTCTCTAGGAACTCTTTTCCTTTGAATTTTGGGCTTGTGATTGGGCTCGAGTCATGCTATGAGTGATCCAAATTTGGTGATTTTTTAAGGTGCCTAGATTAGGTTAAATCAAAGTTTGATTTGAATCAAACTCTTGAGGGAAGAGTCCCAAGCACCTTGGACTCTTCCTTATCCCTTCATGCCACCACCTTGAGGAGGTCTTTTGGGCAACATAACTAGATAAGAATCTGGTATTTGGCATGGACTTCAGGGCCTAGAGTCCTAGTAAATCAAGCAAGCCAGTTGCTTGATCAACAAGGGCACTAGATGTGGCGCAAGGTTCTATATAAGCGACCCTGCACCCTAGAGCTTTTATTCTTTGGATCCCCATGCCCAATTGCTTCCACCAAAAACCTCCTCCATGCCCCATCTAGAGCTTCTCCCTCTCTTCTCCATGTCTATACTAGGTTTGGTAAGGTTTCAGTGATCAAGAGTTGAGAAAAGCTGAAGAAAAAATCAAGACAGGGCAATCTAGATCAAGAGAAAGGGTGCTGCCTTCAAAATTCATTTGAAGGCTTCACAAATCAGATCTGTTAGGATTTCATACCTCAAATTCGACCCATAGAAAGAACAAAATTAGTTTTCAATATAGTAGTTGGCCAGCTTTGATATGTAGTTGAGCCAGTTTGGATTGAGATCGAGTCAGCTAGAACCATAGCCGAGCCAGCTCTCTCAAGCAGACAGATAGTAGGAGTCGGGGTGAGACGCTGTCGAGCCAGCTCGATCCTTGACCAAGCTAGCTCGATGGAGGCAAACAGAATATGATGGGATTTTTTTTGTTTAGACTTAGATTGTGATTAATCCAAGGGGTCTACGGGAGTTGCACGTGGACCATAAGATCCAACGACCATGGAGGGTTGCGATCATGATTTGAAGGTCAGAAAATATTCCAAGACTCCATCAAGGATATGTTCGACTCATATTAGGAGAACTAGCCCTATTAGGACTCCTATGAATTACTGAGAAGAGGATTCTCATCCTATTTAAAGGGTTGAGATACTATGGAGCAGAAAAGGTGGCGTGTGTGGCATGAGAGGCACGTAGAGAGGCTCAGACAGCTATCAAAAGGAGCTTGGCAAAGCACCGAGTACGTGCAGCCAGCGAGAGAAAGAAGCAACAGGTGCATAGCATTTGATAAGGAGGCTGTGAGGGTAGATCATCTTGTAGCTTCTATGAGTCTCCTTAAGATTTTGAGAGAGCTTTTGTGAGGGTAGCTTCTAGTTAAGAGAGATTTATGTACGGTGAGTTGAGAGTGGGTGTTCTTCTCTTGTACCTAATTTTTTCTTTCATAGTGAAGCTTTGCATGCCCCATGGAGGTGAGCCTTTAGGCTAATCCATGTACTTGATTATTTTCTTAGTTTATTTCTTTCTTCTTTCTGTCGCAATAATTTGGTACTAGATCCTTAACAAGCAGTATTAGAGTAGCTGATATCCCAATAGTTTGGTATCAGAATGAGTTGATACCATAATAATTGGTATCAGAGCCAGATAGTACCAGAGCGTAGATTGTAGTAGTGGATAGAGATTGAAGAATATGGAGAAGACAAGCACAATCAAGGTAGATATCAATAGGTTCAATGGTAAGGATAATTTCTCCTTGTGGCAAGCAAGGATAAAGGATGTCCTCATCCAACATGGGTTGATCGATGCTCTCTTGTATGATGAGATGCCAGCCACCATAGAGGTGAAGGATTGGAAGTGGATCTAGTTGCAAGCAGTAAGCACGATCTGCTTGTACCTAGTAGATGATATGGTGATCCATGTACTTGGCAAGACTTTTCCATGGCACTATGGTCGAAGCTCGAGGAGTTGTACATGGCAAAGTCGCTCACCAACATGCTATTCCTTTGGAGGCAGTTCTACCAGCTACGAATGGATGAAGGTTAAAGCGTGTAGAAGCATCTATCTAACTTTTAGAAGATCCTTACCAACCTCCTCAGCATTGGTGAAAAAGTTGAGAAGAAGATCAAGGAGTTGGTCTTGCTAGCGTCGCTCCCCCTTCGTATGTGAAGAAAAAATCATGTTTTCCACCATAGGATCGTGCAGATCTGATCAAATCTAAGATGATTTTTTCTAAAAATTTCTAAATGATCTAATCAAATTTAAGAATCCTTAGATTTGATCATAGTGATCTAATGTTAAAAATTAAAATAAAAATTAAATTAGATTTAATTTCATACCTTATTTGGGTAATCTGATTATCCTGTGATGATCCTAATATTTCCTAAGATTCTAGAAGGAGCCACGCATGTGCCTGGCCTCTACCAATATCCACTTAGGAAGGATCTAGGCATCTTTTTCTCATAAAAGATCAGATCAGAATCTGATCTGGAAGTCCTTCAAAAAATTTTTGAAGGCAGCATGTCTGTCTCATGAACACCATCGCGTAGATGTTGAACTCTTCACAAATCTAATTGGATCTTCTTCTCAAATTTATAACTAACTTTTTAGGCATATAGAAGAGAGAAAGAGAAAGGATATAGGGGGTGTGGGATATCTATAATGGTAGCCTTTGGGTATGAGAAATATTTCTACGTGAAGAGCCTTGGTGTAAGGGTTCTTATACAAAAGCATAGCGCCAAGTTAGAATCCCTCTTTGACCAAAATCCTCATTTCTCTGACCATTGGGACTCTTAGACTTGATCTCCATGAAAATCTCCAGATCCCATCTAGTTTTGATGCCAAAAATTAGTTTGGAAGATGGCAGCATGAGTAGATAAGGAAGAGTCCACTGCGCCTAAGACCCTTCCCTCAAGAGTTTGATCCAAATAAAACTCTATTATAACTCAGTCTAGATACCTCCAAAAATTACAAAATTTGGTATACCCAATGAATAATTCGTGCTCCATCATATATCCGAAAGTTAGATCAAAATAATTTCTAAAGAATTTTCTAGAAGCATCTAATCAGGTGATTTTCAATTCTCTCAAATAGGTCAACTTTTGACCCTAGTCCAATTTGACTATGAATGAATTTAATTTCTATAATTAATCTAACCTAGACTTATTCTAGTCAGATAAAAATAAACCCATTCAAAATATAATAATGAGTTAAATCAAATTTGATTTTGTTGCAATGAATTGGATTAATTTCAGAAGAAGAAAGTCAGACTCAATCGTGTGCTAGCACGATTACCTTGAACCTGATCAGATCTAATCCAAATTAATCAAATTGGGTTAGCTCAATTTATGACATCCAAACCCAAACCCTTATTTGTGTAACCTAGTTAGGCTCAATTCTATATGGTAATGAGATATATCACGATCTCCATCATCGACATCATTGAAACACCTTTGGATAGACCAAAACTTTTTTGATTCGTACAATAACAATAATTGATCATCAAAATTATTCTAATTGCTCTCAAAATCCACTAGTGATACCTAGCAATACATGGTGGCAACCCATCAGAACTGAAAGCGAATCTCTTGGTGTAGTTACCTATGTGATTAGGTTCTTCTATCTTGAGCCCCAATAGGATTAGGGTTAAGGTGAACTCGTCAAACCCAATGTCCATCATATGAATTAATCATTCGATTCGAGTCCAATGTGAAATCCTAATAAAAACTCTTTCTATCATCTTCACTCTGCCATAGCCATGGGCTTAAGGACTTAATCTCATAATTATCATAAGACTACTTATCTACCAAGATAGATAGATCTCCTTATTGGTGCAATCCAATTCTTACAATGAATATGCTATAGCCAACATACACCTCAGGATTCTGAATAGCTAGGAGATCGAGTTATGATGTAGTCAAACTATAACATCCTTAAGGTGAACTATCGATGCACCTTAGATTAAAGAATCATACACACCACTGCAGCATCGAGTCAGTCATCGATGAGAAGATAGATTTTCTTATGACTACTCGAGGAGGTCACGCGCAGTGCCCTCATTCTCTAACCAATACCTATACTCTAGCTCCGATGTCTCCACACCATAGACTCAAGACACGTCTATCCTAAGAAAGCGATCGTACACTAACCTTTCGGATCGATCACCATCCTTTTGATGATCCTACGGTCAAAAGCATTTTATGAGTTAATTATAAAAATTCATATCTTAAATTTTCAACTCTTGAAAATATGAATTATCATTACCATTAACTCAAAGAATGTATCACAGATACTTTTAAATACACACTATGATAGAAAAATAATTTATTTATTAATTTATAGTCAAAATTATAAAATTGCCCTTAGAAGTGTATTACAAGTGATAGCCAATCTGGCTTCTAGGGCACACATCTAAGAAACTCCCACTTGACCTAAAATCAATTGGCTATAAATCTAAGTCCCATCCTCTCAAGGTGGGCTTCAATTTTCTGTTGGCTTAATGGCTTTATCAATGGGTCAGCTGCATTATCTACAGTGTCGAGTCTCTTGACCTCGACGTATCCCTTCTCGAGGTAATCATGAATGAGGTGGTATCGTCACTCGATGTGCTTGGATTTCTAGTGAGACCTCAGCTCCTTAGCTAGGGCTATGGCACCATTATTATTGCAGTATAGAGGGATGGCATCTAATGGCATCACTCTGAGCTCTACGGCAAACTTCTTATAACAAAATGCCTCCTTTGCATTTTTCAACGCAGTAATGTACTCTGCTTCCATGGTGGAATCTGCAATCACTGTCTGCTTGAAATTTTTTCAGCTAATAGCACCACCATTACAAATAAATAAATTTTCAGATGTCGACTTTTGATCATCTATATTAGACATAAAATCCAAGTCTGTATACCTCTGGACCTAGAGTTTTTCATTATCAAAGATTAGAAACATATCCTTAGTCCTTCTCAAGTACTTAAGGATACATTTCACAAAAGTCCAGTGCTTTTCATCTAGATTCGACTGATACCTACTCATGACACTCACAGCATGGGCAATATTAGATCGTGTACATAGCATGGCATACATGAGGCTCCCTATTGCTGAAGCATAAGAGATCTTGCTCATGCATTCAATCTCCTTAGGTGTGTTGGGACACATCTTGAAGAGATGAATGCCATGTCTGAAGGGCACCAATCTCCTCTTGGAGTTTTCCATGCTAAACATTTTTAGCACCTCCTCTATGTACATCTTCTATAAGAAACCTAGCATCCTATTTGGTCTATCTCTATAGACCTTAATTTCTAAAATAAAGGATGCCTCTCCTAGGTCTTTCATGAAGAATTCTTTAGACAACCACATTTTGACCATAGTCAACATGAGAAAATCATTCTCAATTAGGAGGATGTTATCCACGTACAGTATGAGAAAGACAACAGTGCTCCCACTGACCATTTTAAAAATACAGGACTTCTCATTCTTGATGAATCCAAATGATTTGATCACATCATTGAAATGAGCAGTCCAGCTTCGAGATGCTTGCTTAAGTCCATATATGGACCCTTGCAGCTTGCAGACCTTGTGATCAGTATCACTAGCTGTGAAATCCAGCAGTTGTTCCATATAGATATCTTTCTTAAGATATCCATTTAAGAATACCATTTTCACATCCATCTATCATATTTCATAATCAAAATAGGCTGTAATAGCAAGCAATGTGCAGATGGATTTGAGCATGGCTACTGGCGAAAAGGTATCCTGATACTCAATGCCTTCGCGCTGACTATACCCTTTCGCTATGAGCCTTGCTTTGAATATCTCTACATTCCCATCAGCATCTATCTTTCTCTTGAAGATCCATTTACACCCAATAGGTATTATACCTTCACATGGATCTACCAAGGTCTAAATTTCATTCGAGCATATTAAGTCAATCTCTGAATTCATTACCTCTAACCATTTTTTGGAGTCGATATCTGATATCATCTTGTTATAGATTTTGGGATCATCACCATGAACCCCTTTTCCTATGAGGAATATTTTCTCTACGTCCTCTAAAATAGTACCTACGTACCTTTCAAGAGGATGAGAAATCCTTTCTGATCTATGAGGTGGACAAGATAGTGATTGGACTAGCTCAATCTGATTAGGTTTTGATGCATGCTAATTTATAGCTATGGCAAGTGCACCAGTTGATCAAGTAATAAAGTGAATAAGTAGAGTATCGTCCCTAGAGGATTGAAAAATAAGTACTAAAAAGCTCTTTCCTATGCTTTATTTAGAAGATCGATTTATGAGAATAAAAAATTAAAACAAAATAAAAAAATAATTAAAAATTTTTAAGAAAATAGAGAGAGTGTAAATTATTAGGATTTAAACTCAAGAGTAATGGATTATTAAGGCAATCGGTTCACCAACTCAGTCAATACAATATTCAGATTTTTAGATTAATTTTATTTCATGTGACGATGGAGTCTCCTAATTTATTCACTACCCTTTGGTCTAGGCATAGCAAAACTATTAATATTTATTAATTATCCTTTGGTCCAGGTGTAATTTAAATAAATATTAATGCATTAGGTTTTGTGAAACCCTCTAATTAAAATACGCTGCGTCCAAAGCGCACTAAAATTTCCGCATGCATATGAATTCTAATTTGATTCATAATACAAGGTATATAATCAAGAAGCATTAACATAGATGTACTTGGTCCGTAACATCTATGTTCATCAGATCAATTAGAAGATGGCCAGTAATCTAAAAGCATTAAGATCAGATTTATATACTCCTCATGAATAAAATTTAAAAATAAATCACACTGAATATTGCATCAAAAGAGTGGCTACACCTTAGCCTTAGTAAAAAAAAATTTAGTTCATGATAACAAAGTTCAAAAATAGCAAATAAAATAAAAAGCATAGAGAAATTAGACTGTTTGATTGCTGAAATTGATTGTCTGCTGCTCTTGATGTGGAGAACTTGGCGAAGATGAAGAGGCTCCTTAATCGATGTCTTGATCGTCGAAAGAAATCAAAAACCCTTTTTGATTTTCTTCACAAATCACTCTTCTCTTTCTACCTCTCTCCTCTCTCTTTCTCTCTCTCTCTTTTCTCCCTCTCTCTCTATTTCTCTCTTTCTCCCCGTCTCTCTCTCTGTCTCTCTCTGATTTTTTTTCTCACGACAACCATAGGTTTTTATAGATAAAGAGTTTGATTTTCCCCCAAAATCCATCAAAAACTAGGTTTAAGACTCCCAAAACAACTCAAATTAAGATCTGGGTAATTCTGCCCGTTAGATGTTGATCAAATGGTCCAAAAACCACTCAAAAACCCCTTAAAATAACCCAGATCAAGTCGGATTTAATGCCAGCCGTTGGATCAACCATTGGATCGAATCTGGGCCATCCGATCGCATTAGAAAGAAGGCTTCTGATCTTATAGTTTAACGTCGGGATGAATCTCAGCCATTGGATCTCGATCGGGAGCTGTGGATGCCGTCCATCAGCGCCTTCATTTCGACCGTCCGATCAAGTTTCAGTGAAAACCGCCCGTTGGATCAGCCAAAATTCCCAAATTGCCCTCCATGGACCATGCGCGAGCCCGGTGTTGCATGGACCGCCGCGTTCTTCAGCCAATCAGAGCACTTTTTCTGATGTAAAATACCTGAAATACCCTCCGGTTGGTCCATCGTGCGCCGCGAAAAATGCTGACGTCAGCATTGCGTCGGTTTTTTTTTTTTTTTGAAATTCAATTCTGGGCTCGTTTGAAGTCCGTTTTGCCTGAAATTTTTTTCATCTGAACCAAGAAAAATAAGATCTTCACATTGGTGGCCTTCTTTCCTACATAAGATTAATAAAAAGTATCAATTTCTAATAAAATAGATTAATTTATTTTATAATTTAATACTTTTATTAGTATATTTTTACCACTTATCACACCCCCCAACTTAGTCATTGCTAGTCCCTTAGCAATGTTTTATTTAATACCATGTTTCAATAAGATTATCCATCACAAAGATAAAATCTAGGATTAAAGGTCAAAAAGTTTAGAAAATACTGCTAACTAAGCATTGAGCTTCAGAAGCAAATTTTTCAGTCAATACAATTAAAAACTTTCTTAGAGTACATCAAAGATCTATAGCACTTGTGTTCGTGATGACTAACTTTAGCATTTCAGTATTAAATTAAAAGAACAAAAGTATCCTCTCTTATCACCTATTTTGGTCAATTTTCTATACATTCTCAATTTTATACTCATGAATTAAGGTAGCTTTCACACTGCCTTTTCTTTTTTTTTTTTTTTTTACTGTGCTGAGCATCCTGGCCTTTCCTTCACCATTTTACGTGAATTTTCACACTTGACCTAGGTGCAGAGACCCAGTTACTAGGCTTTGGGCAATCCACATATACTCTATCTTTTGCACTTTATTTATAGGCAGGTAGCTCTTTCCTTAAATTCAAGTTTCTTTGATTAGAATGTATATTAATTATCAATTTTTCAGTGATAATTGAATCCTCAGTTGGCCTTATAATCAATACCTACTTTGCCTTGTTAGTGTGCATGTGCAATAAAAAGTGCTAATAATCTTTTAATGACCTAAGTAGGCTGCTAAAAGTTGACCAACTAATCTACTTCTTTAACTCATTACATTCATTAGCAAATAATTCTATCTTTTATCACTTATCCAGTTTATCTTGCTCAAGATTTTCTTCTTGACACATGATTTTTTTTTTTTTATTAATTATTCTACATTGTCTTAAAGGAGAAAGAAAAATAAAGGATGTAATAAAGGATAGGAAGGAATACACCTGATTTTATTCAGTCTGGTTCTTTGGAGCTTTGAAATTTTGCTTGAGTTCTCATTGATTTTTCTGCAAAATTGAAAATACACACCAGAGCAGTAAAAGAGCAACAACAAATTACTGAAAAATAAAAGAAAAGAAAAATGATCAAAACTAAAAAGAAAAGAAACAACCTATCTAGTAGTTCTGATTTATAGTCTTCAGCTTGACTTTCTTTGAGTTCTAAAGTGGATCAATCCTGGTGCCACTTCAATTGGAATACTTTCATGTTTGATCGAGTCCTCTTTCAATTTGACATTGCTCGCTTTTATAGTCTCAAACCTATTTTCTACAGAATTCTCATATAATGGATTGTCAATAATATCAATTAAGAAAATAAGTTTGATTATCATCAGGATGTTTAGTATCTTTGAAAACATTAAAAGTAACTTGTTCATCTTGGACTCTAAGAATTAATTTTTCCTTGTTGAACATCTATTAAAGCTCCTCCAGTAGCTAAAAAGGGTCTCCCTAAAATAAGGGGTACATCATAATCTTCTTCCATATCAAGAACAATAAAATCAACAGGAAAAATAAACTTGTTTACCTTTACCAAGACATCCTCCACTATACCTCTTGGATATTTAATGGATCTATCGGCTAATTGAAGAGTAATAGTGGTAGGCTTTGGTTCTCCTAGACCCAGCTTTCTGAAAATAGAAAAAGGCATGAGATTAATGCTTGCTCCTAAATCACATAAAACTTTATCAAAACTACAATCACCAATAATGCAGGGGATAGTAAAACTCCCTGGATCTTTTAACTTCTGTGGTAATTTATTTTGAAGTATTGCTGAGCATTCTTCATTCAAATTTATTCTCTCATGCTCCTTCAGCTTTTTCTTATTTGTTAAGATTTCTTTGAGAAACTTGGCATACCTGGGCATTTGAGTAATAGCATCTACAAAAGGAATATTAATATGTAAATTCTTTAAAATTTTGAAAAAGTTAGAAAATTCCTTATCTGGATGCTGTATTTGTCTCTCTGGGAATGGTAGTGGCGGCACGTAGGGCTTCACATTTGGATCAGCAAATCGTATACCTGGAGTGCTCCAGGTTCGTTCAGATCTGATCAGATCAAGAGATATATTTCAAAAATTTTTCTCTTGATCCAATCAGATCTTGATATATTTCAGATCTGATTCTTATTATTTTAATAAAATAAAATTAAAAGATAAATTAAATCAAATTTAATTTACCTGATCTGGGTAATCCTATTACCCTGTTGATGATCCTGTTTGCAGCGGAAGGTTCTGGATCTTAGCCATGCAAGCGCCTGGCCTCTACCGGTATCCACTCGGGTTGGATCTAGAGATCCTCTTCTTCTCTATCACACCTCCAAAAATTAGATCTGGATCTGATCTGGAGGATCTTCAAAACTCTTTTTGAAGATGAGCAGTCGTCCTTTGCAGCAGCGCAGCCTTCTTACTTTTGATCGCCTTTCTTTGATCTGAATCGCACCAACCAAGGTCCAAAACTCCTTTTGGACGTGGAGAGCAAGGGGAGAAGGTGGTTTGGCATGGAGAGGGAGGGGAGAGGCAGCCTTGGGGCATGGGGAAACTATGATCTCATCATATATTCAATCTGAGTTGGATACAGGGTCTTATTTATAGACTAGCTATGATCCAACTCCTCTTCTTCCCAACCAATCACAACCCTTTGTGAAATCAGATCTAAATCTGATTGGTGAGAATAGAGTCCCCTGGATTCCTCCTTAGAGGGTGCCTAAGACCAGTCAAAGTTGGTTCTTAGAAGAACTCTAATTGGAATCCAAAAAGGAGATGGAGTCCTTGTCCAACAAGGACTCCTAGGCGCCTCCAACTTGGGCACACGCCTAGGGTGGCATGCACCCTTCTCCTTGCCAGGTTCTGGCAGGGGGACAGGCCCCCACCAGCTCTCCAATAGGTGCATGACATGTGGTCAAAAGTCAAAGTGTCAATGGTCAACGTTTGACCAGTCAAAGGTAGACTTTTGACCAAAGTCAAAGAACAAGAAATGGCAGGTGACCAAAAATGGCAGGTAATGTCTTACAAATAAGACAACCTATTCTGACTTGGACAACCTCCAGTCAGACCATATGAAGGCCTCTGATTGAGCACAAACTCCTTTGGCTCAGACAGGACAACTTATTTATGATAGCAAAAGAAGAACGTTAGGTTCAATCGAGTGCTAGCACGATTTCCTTGAACCTAATTGAATCTCATTCAGATCAATTGAACTAGATCAGTTCAATTGATGATCACCAGATTCAAACCCTTGTTTGTGTGACCCAGTTAGGTTCAGTTCTGTATGGTAATGGGATATGTCATGATCTCTATCATCGACATCATCGAAACTCCTTTCGATGGATCAGAACTCTTCTGATTCGAACAGCTAGAATGATCGATCATCTAAATCATTCTAATTGCTCCCAAAATCCACCAGTGACACCTAGCAGTATATGGTGGCAACCCATCAGAGCTGAATGCGAACCTCTTGGTGCAGCTACCTGTGTGATTCAGTTCTTCTATCTTGAGCCCCGATCAGATTAGGGTTAAGGTGAACTCGTCAAACCCTAGTCTCTGTCATATGATGTAATCATTCGATTCGAGTCCAATGTGAAAATCTAAATAGAAACTCTTTCTATTATTTCACTCTGCCATGGCCATGGGCTTCTGGACTTGATTCTCATGATTATCATAGGGCTGCTCCTCTACCACCGAGGTAGATAGATTCCATCTTGATGCCATCCAGTTCCTACAATGAACATGTCATAGCCAACATACACCTCAGGGTTCCATATGGCTAGGAGACCGAGTAATGGTGTAGTCAAACTATAACACCCTCAAGGTGAACTGCCGATGCACCTCAGGTCAAAGAACCAGACACACTACTGCAGCATCGAGTCAGTCATTGACGAGAAGGTAGACTCCCTAATGACTACTCGAGGTGGTCACGCTCAGTGCCCTCGTTCTCTAACGAGTACCTGTACTCTCGCTCTGGTGTCTCCACACCATAGACTCAAGACTCATCTACTAAAGAGAAGCGATTGTACACCAACCTTCCGGATCAATCACCATCCTCGTGATGATCCTATGGTCGGGAGCAATTTATGAGTTAACAATGATTATTCATGTCTTAAATTTTCAACTCTTGAAAATATGAATTATCATTACCATTAACTCAAAGGATGTATCACAGACACTAAATACACATATGTGATAGAAAATAACCCATTTATTGCTTTTAGTCAAAATTACAATTTTGCCCCTAGAAGTGTATTACAAGTGTCAGCCAATTCTGGCTTCTAGGGCACATATATCTAACATGGAGACCATCCATCTACTGGTTGTATTGGTAACTGATGAATTTTAGTTGATAGTTCCTTATTTATAGTTGGCTCTTCAGTCTCATTCTTCTGATGTGGCTCCTCTAGCTTTGTACCACTTCTTAGGGTGATAGCATTGACTTACTCTCTTGGATTTGTCTCTGTATTGCTTGGCAAGGATCCTTGAGGTCTCCCGGAGATTATCTTAGCCATTTGACCTATTTGCATCTCCAAGTTTCGAATTGCTGCTGTTTGGTCCTGTCTAAGTTTGGCTTCCAAATTTTTTATAGTTGCTTCTTGGTTTTGCATAAATTTGACCATCAGCTCTTCCATGTTGGACTTCTTTTCAGATACTTGGAATCTCGGGGGTGGCTGTTGTGCTGCATTTTGATTGCTCCATGAGAAATTTGGGTGCTGCCTCCACCCTTGATTGTATGTGTTGGAGTAGGGATTGTTTTGTTGCGGCCTGAAAAAATTACCAATATAATTAGCTGTATCAGTTGTTTTAGCAAAAGGATTATCTGTCTGGCAATTGCTCGTATCATGTCCTCCTCCACACAGGTCACAAGTAATGCTCTGAATATGCATAGCTGTTCCCTTTAAGTTGTTGACTTCGGCTCTAAGGGCTGCAATTTCAGCTAGTAAGGTTGGCACGCAATCTACTCCCTGCACAGCTGCTAGTCTTTTTGGCATCATACGTTCTGTCTGCCATTGATAGCTATTTGATGCCATCTCATCGATCAGATCGAAAGCTTCTTCCTCCATTTTTTGATTAATGGTTCCTCCTGCTGCTGCATCAATCATAGAATCGATTAGTAGGAGATAAACCATTATAGAAAGTTTGTACCTGAAGCCATACGGGATAGTTGATGATGTGGACATCTCCTCAGCAGTTCCTTGAAATGCTCCCAAGCCTCATATAGTGTCTCCATGTCCATCTGCATAAAAGAAGTGATATCGTTGCGCATCTTAGCAGTCTTGGAAGGTGGAAAGTACTTGGCTAAGAATTTTTGGGCTAGGACATCCCAAGTTGTGATAGAACCTGCAGGAAGAGAATGAAGCCAACTCTTAGCTTTGTCCCATAAAGAGAAAGGAAATAACCTTAATCTAATAGCATCATCCGACACCCCATTAATTTTAAAAGTATCGCAAAGTTCAAGAAAATTAGAAATATGGGCATTCGGATCATCATGCATGTGTCCACTGAATTGGACAGTTGATTGAATCATCTGGATCATCGTCGGATTTTATTTCGAAGTTGTTTGCTCGTACAGGCGGTCTCCTGATGCTCGAAGCTGCATCGGCTACAGATGGTGTGATGTAATCATTTAATGGATGATGTACTGGTCGAATAGCTTCATGCTGTCCTTCGAGTCGCCATATCCAATCCTAGATTGATGTCGTTAGGATCTTCAGCTGCCATGTTTCTTCTCTTGTTGTAGTCTTCTAATGGTCCTTTCAATTTCTGGATCTAAAGGTAGTAAGTTACTATGTCCAGTACGTGTCATGCACTAAATTTTTTTTTTTAAATAATAAAAATTAAAAATAAATTTTCTAAAGTAAAGCTAGGATCAAAATTTTAATATTATTTTAGACACAATCCCGGCAACGGTGCCAAAAACTTGATGCATGCTAATTTATAGCTATGGCAAGTGCACCAGTCGATCAAGTAATAAAGTGAATGAGTAGAGTATCGTCCCTAGAGGATTGGAAAATAAGTACTGAAAAGCTCTTTCCTATGCTTTATTTAGAAGATCGATTTATGAGAATAAGAAATTAAAGAAAAAAATAAAAAAAATAATTAAAAGTTTTTAATTAAATAGAGAGAGTGTAAATTATTAGGGATTTTAAACTCAAGAGCAATGGATTACTAAGGCAATCGGTTCACCAACTCAGTCAATACAATATTCAGATTTTTAGATTAATTTTATTTCATGTGACGGTGGAGTCTCCTAATTTATTCACTATCCTTTGGTCCAGGCATAGCAAAACTATTAATATTTATTAATTATCCTTTGGTCCAGGTGTAATTTAAATAAATATTAATGCATTAGGTTTTGTGAAACCCTCTAATTAAAATACGCTGCGTCCAAAGCGTACTAAAATTTCCGCATGCATATGAATTCTAATTTGATTCATAATACAAGGTATATAATCAAGAAGCATTAACATAGATGTACTTGGTCCGTAACATCTATGTTCATCAGATCAATTAGAAGATGGCCAGTAATCTAAAAGCATTAAGATCAGATTTATATACTCCTCATGAATAAAATTTAAAAATAAATCACACTGAATATTGCATCAAAAGAGTGGCTACACCTTAGCCTTAGTAAAAGAAAATTTAGTTCATGATAACAAGTTCAAAAATAGCAAATAAAATAAAAAGCATAGAGAAATTAGACTGTTTGATTGCTGAAATTGATTGTCTGCTGCTCTTGATGTGGAGAACTTGGCGAAGATGAAGAGGCTCCTTAATCGATGTCTTGATCGTCGAAAGAAATCAAAAACCCTTTTTTATTTTTTCACAAATCACTCTTCTCTTTCTACCTCTCTCCTCTCTCTTTCTCTCTCTCTCTTTTTCTCCCTCTCTCTCTATTTCTCTCTTTCTCCCCATCTCTCTCTCTGTCTCTCTCTGATTGATGTTTTTCTCTCGACAACCATAGGTTTTTATAGATAAAGAGTTTGATTTCCCCCCAAAATCCATCAAAAACTAGGTTTAAGACTCCCAAAACAACTCAAATTAAGATCTGGTAATTCTGCCCATTAGATGTTGATCAAACGGTCCAAAAACTACTCAAAAACCTCTTAAAATAATCCAGATCAAGTCAGATTTAATGCCAGCCGTTGGATCAACCATTAGATCGAATCTAGGCCATCCGATCGCATAGAAAGAAGGCTTCTGATCTATAGTTTAACTTCGGGATGAATCTCAGCCATTGGATCTCGATCGGGAGCTATGGATGCCGTCCATCAGCGCCTTCGTTTCGGCCGTCCGATCGAGTTTCAGTGAAAACCGTCCATTGGATCAACCAAAATTCCCAAATTACCCTCCATGGACCATGCACGAGCCCGGTGTTGCATGGACCGCCGCATTCTTCAGCCAATCAGAGCGCTTTTTCTAATGTCAAATGCCCAAAATACCCTCCATTTGGTCCATCATGCACCGCGAAAAATGCTGACATCATCCTGACGTCAGCATTACATCGACGATTTTTTTTTTTTTGAAATTCAATTCTGGGCTCATTTGAAATCCATTTTGCCTGAAATTTATTTCATCTGAACCAGAAAAATAAGACATTGGTGGCCTTCTTTCCTGCATAAGATTAATAAAAGTATTAATTTTTAAAGAAATAAATTAATTTATTTTATAATTTAATACTTTTATTAATATATTTTTACCACTTATTAGATTTCATAAGTTCCTTGGCTCATGGCTCTTGGAAGACTTTCTTCTCGAGCCTAATCTATCTTCTGATGCCACCATCTTGAATAAACTATTTTTCAAGAAAGATGGCTTGTTAACTTATAATCACATTGTGATCTTCTAGAAGATAGAAATAATATCCTAATGACTATTTAAGATATCCTATAAATCAAGATCTAAAGAATCTAGACTCTAATTTATCCACCTATTGTCTCTTAACATGGGCCGAACAATCCCAAATTCTGAGATGACTCAAACTTGATTTCTTACCATGCCATATCTCATATGGTATGGTGGGAAAAATTTTAGATAGAACCCTATTTACTAGATATATAGCGGTCAACAAACTATATCTCCAAAGAAACTTAGAAAGATTTGTGAAGCTCATCATGGATCGAACCATATCTAATAGGATCCGGTTTCTCCATTCTGAAATCTCGTTGAGTTGAGACATTCCAGATAGAATTCATTAAGAGACTATGCCATTATCCTTAAGATAGTCTAGAAATTCTCGACTAAGGTATTCATCTTCTCGATCTAATTGAAGAACCTTAATGGATTTTTCTAATTATTTTTCTACTTTAAGTCTGAATTTCTTGAACTTTTCAAAAGCTTCAAACTTATGTCACATCAAATACACATACCCACACCGAGATAAATCATCAATAAAGGTAATGAAGTAGATGTAATTACCCCTGGCTGGTACATCAAATGGGCTGCATACAATAGTATGTACTAGGGCAAGTAGGTTAGTGGCCCTTTCCCCAAGTCCCACAAAAGGAAGCTTGGTCATTTTGCCATAAAGGCATGATTCATAAATCGGATATGACTCGGAAGTCAATAGACTCAACAGCTCAAATTTCTCCAATTTGTTTATCATATCTTTAGCTATATGACCTAGCCTAAGGTGCCAAAGATACCTATCATTTAGACTATTCCTAGGTCGCTTTGATCCTACGGCATTCATGTTTTGCTCGATATTAAAAATAGAAACATTAATATATAACTGATAGAGACCATTTATAAGAAAATCACTTATAATTTTATTTCTTTTATAAAGAATATTATAATGGTCCTTAAGAAAACTAATTACATAGCCTTCCTGTGCTAAACATGAAATAGAAATCAAATTTCTGCTTACTGCAGGCACATAAAAATAGTCCCTAAGTACTAAGTCTAATCCTAACGGTAATCACAGAGGGTATGTCTCCACGGCCACAGTAGCAACTCTTGCAATATTCTCGATGCATAGGATCATCTCACCATCCCTCAGCCTCCTGCTATCCTCAAGACCCTGCATAGAAGTACATAAGTGAGCACTAGAACCAGAGTCAAGCACCCAACTAGATGCAGAAGAAACTGTAAGATTAGATTCTATAACGATCATACCTCCAGAAGGACCTGCCTCCTTGTTCTTCAGGTTGGCCAGGTAAAGAGGGTTATTCTACTTCTAATGGTCGTCAGTGTTGCAATGAAAATATTTTTTTTTGTCAGCGGCCTTCTTCTTCGGCTCTACCTTCTTCTTCTTCCCACCATCCACCTTCTGCTTCTTCATGGACTTCTTCTTCTTCCCAAAAAATTTTTTCTTGAAAGAAGTCTGCTCCACAGCAAGTACTGAGTCTTTAGAACTTTTCATAGAAAGCTCAGTAGTAACCAGCATATTCATGAGCTCAACCAAGGTATTCTAAAGTTTATGCATATGGTAGTCATGATGAACTGCCCATATGCATTAGTCAAGGACTATAGGATTATGTTAGTCTGCAGATCTTGATCTAACTTGATATCGAGCTTCTCAAGCTTTTCTAAGTCCTTGATCATCATGAGACAATGATCTTGGATGGACTGTCCATCACATATTTGAGCCTTAAACAGTCTTTTAGTGACTTGATATTTGGTTGCGCGACTCTGTTCACCAAACAACTCTTGCAGGTGAGCCAATATTTGGTGGCTAGTCTTAATGTCTTCATGTTGGCACTGGAGCTCATCAGACATCGAGTCCAACATATAATACCTGGTTTTATTATCTTCATCCATCCATTTCTCGAGAGATGCTCTCTAATCAACGGATGGATGGGCTGGTAAGGTGGAAAGATCCTGTTCCAACACATGAGTCAACTTCTCAAAATCCAAAATAATTTTGAAGTTCTGGAGCCAATCCTTATAGTTGGATCTGGTCAGTCTATGGGTGTCCAGAATATGAGCTAGTGGGTTGGACGCAGATATTTTCTTGTAGAGAGTCAAAGTTTCTAGTTAGATTTTGTAATTAGACTTAACCAATTTATTTAAAAATTTTATTTTTAAACAAATCAGGCTTCAACTATTTACTCGAATCCCTACACTCTCTTGGTAGAGATACAAAAATCTCTACGATTATTGATTTCTAGTGGGTGGTGCGGTCCCACCAACTGACTCACCACCTCACCTAATAGTTATTGATAATGGGTCAACTGATGAGTGGACAACTTTTGTCCAATGATTCTCTAATCATGGTGCACCCTAACCTGGTCTCTAATTCATGAATCTCACCATGTCCAGAATATTGATCCACTCCTTAGTTAAGTCAGAACCACCATTTGCATAGATTAGATTCTTGATTGGGTTCCTCACTATTTTCAAAATATTAAGCCCAACCCATCCTCCAACCCATAGCATCCAATGCCTAATAGACATGGTTGCATCTTTTTGGTGCAACTGAACCATTGTATCTAGTCGAGAATAATCAACCCCAGGAAGGACCCGTATATCTGATGGGATTGGTGTATAGGGCGAAAGCATGGATTTCAAAGCAAAAACATGAAATCATATAAACCAAACCCAAATCCTATGACCACCTTATTAGTAATTAAATCATATAACATGCATTTGTAATATAAAAGAAAGTATTAGAACATACCTCTTATTGCTAAACCCTAAATTGATCCTAATCGTCGGTAGCAGTCCATCAGGATTTCCACCAGGTGCCCACGTGTTCATCCTCCAACGTTGATCCACATAGAGACTTGATCAAGACATCAGCACCTCTAATTTAAATAATTAGAGTTCTAATAATAAGAATTTTAATTAAAAGGGCAAGATCTTCTTTAGCCTTTATGTCACCTTCCTTGCCTCTCCTTATCTATCTTTCTTTTTTTTTATCTTCTTAATTTTTCTTCCTAATCTCTTAGTCTTAAGATGACTTCTTGTCCTTATAAGGACAAGGTCTAGACAAGAGAAGGAAAGAAAGAAAATTTGATCAAAAGAAACTCTTGTAAGAAAGAAAGATAATTTTTCACATCTCCGGACTCTTGGTGCGCACTCCTATTTATAATGTACGTAGGGGTGCCAACTAAATTTCTCGCACCCTTTTAAAAAAAAAAATCTCATGTCCCTTCAGCCAATCTCACATCTCATCAGTAAATAACAAGATGTAGACTTAGTCCAAGAGGTGCCTTAAAGCAGAAGGACTCATGGACTAATTCTACGTAAGTTATTTACGAAGAGTCGCAATATTTCATCATTGGCGCCATCCTTTTCATCCATTAGATCAGATAAAAGGGCCATCCAATGGCTCTAAAAAAGGACACCCATTCAGCAAGAAGGTGTGGAGATGATCTTTGAATGGTCAAAGTCCCAAGGGACTTTGACTTGGTCCAAGAGGCATCAAGAAGGAGTGGGCGGCATGGAGTCCTGGGCGGCAAGTAGTCTTGGATGATAAAAAATCCTGGGTGACAAAAATTATAAATAAAATGGAGTTTTTAACTTGTAGAAGGACTCTTTATCACCCCATATCAGAAGTCCATGCCAATTCAAAATTTTTACACGACATAACAAATGGAAAAAGTCAAAGAAGGTAGGCGCCAACTAATTCCATGCGCTAAAAATTCTTTGCGCATGAAAGACTTCCCACGCACAATAGAGAGACTCTGGTGCATGGGATTTAGGTATGTGGCACCCCAACTGAAGCCCAATCAGTCTAGGTTAATTCAATTCAAGACCAAATCCTATTTGGCTCAAATCAGATCTTAATTAGCCCAAATCGGAAGCCAATTCGAATCCAATTCAAAACCAGGTGCTAGGGTTTGCTACATGTGCTAGCATGTTTATCTTGCAAACATGGTCTAATCCAATTAGACCCTTAATCAACTCTCTTTATGTGTGACCCATTGGGTTCCACATCTAATCAATGGTAAGTCTAAGTGTGATTTGACCTAATCTGGTTAGAACTCAACCAAATCGATTTAGGTCAAAACTAGCCAACCTAATTTGACTTAATTTAGAACACTTTCTAATTTAATGATCAAATTAAAATTTTAATTTGATCAAACCTACAAGACATGATTGACATCTAGCAACATATCATGACTTTCTGAAAGATGTAAAATTTTGATGAAAATATCAAAAATATCCTTCAGTGAAAATTACCATGCAACTAGATCCTTCGATCCCCTGCATCCTGAATATGACTCTAGGTATGGAAATATGTCAATCCCAATATCATATTCATTTCTCTTTCAATCTTATGATGATGATTCATTTAATAAAACATTAGAAACTATTTCTAATTTTTATCATGCTTTGATCAAAATCTTTCTGAATCATCATTTATTTGAAGTAGATAGGATGATATTTCCTCTTACCAGGAGAGATCGATTCCATGTTAACCTACTCACAACCTTCATATATATAATCTACCATATCCAAATCATTCAGGTCAAAGGATTACATGCACAAATTCCACTATGAGAACCATCTATTGACATGTAGATAAGACTCCATTAGATATTCTCAATTTGGATCAATTTAGTGAACTCATTCTCTAATGAAGACCCACATTCTTGTATTAGTGTCATACACAAGTTATTATGAGATCAATCACCCTCTCAATCGAGCATACAAAGAATGTGCTAGTCATATCGAAAAACATTGATCCCTAACTCAATATCCCATCGACTAGGAATATTTAAACTAGAATTTTAAGGTTTTAGATCTCACTGGTATGATCTCATCATAATCCTAAAATCATAGCCCTAATTTATAGGGTTCATCATAATCTTAAATAAATAATAAGATACTGCATATGATAAAATAAATGCCTTTATTTATTTATTAAAAATATCATTACATGAGTTTGAAAGACAAAGAATAGTCCAAAAAATTAATTGGCTTGAGGGCATATTCTTTTCAATCTCCCACTTGCACTAAAGTCAATCACCCTTATATTTTAATCTCATATAATCAAGGTGGCGATCAAACAGTTGTAGTGGTAAAGCCTTAGTGAATGGGTCTACTATGTTGTTTTTTGTGTCAACTCATTCTATGACTACATCTTGTCTTTCAATAATTTCACGAACGAGATGGAAGCATCTCAGAATGTGTTTGGATTTATGATGAGATCTTGGTTCCTTTGCTTAAGCAACAGCTCCAGTATTATCATAGTAAAGTGGTATTGGATTCTCAATTTTAGAAATAACACCCAATTCAGTGATGAACTTCTTCATCCAGATAGCTTTCTTAGTGGCTTCACTTATAGCTATGTATTTTGCTTCAGTGGTTGAGTTAGCTACAATTGGCTGCTTAGTACTCTTCCAACTTACTGCTCCATCATTCAGAGTAAAGACATACCCTAAAATGGATTTGCTATCATCTGGGTCTGATAAAAAACTAGAGTCAGAATATGCTTCTAATTTAAGATTAGAACCACCATATACTAGAAAAATATCTTTAGTCCTTCTCAAGTACTTAAGAATATTTTTCACAACTTTCCAATGATCTTCTCCTGGATCATCTTGAAATCTACTTGCAATACCTAAAGCATAAGCAACATCGGGCCTTGTACATAACATGGCATACATTATTGATCCAACAACTGAAGCATAAGAAATAGAGCTCATTCTATTTCTCTCTTCAGGTGTCTTTGGAGACATCTTTTTAGAGAGATGTATGCCTTGATTCATGGATAAATAACCTCTTTTACTCCCATCCATACTAAATCTTTTCAATATTAAGTCAATGTACCTTGATTGGGACAAACCTAGCATCCTCTTAGATCTATCTCTATAGATCTTTATTCCTAGTATATAGGATGCTTCTCCCAAATCTTTCATGAAAAACTTATTTGATAGCCATAATTTGACTGATTGTAACATTGGGATATCATTCCCAATGAGGAGTATGTCATCTACATACAGAACCAAGAAGACTATGGTTCTCCCACTAGTTTTCTTGTACACACATGGTTCATCAACATTCTTGATAAAACCAAACTCTTTTACTGTTTCATCAAAATGGATGTTCCAACTCCTTGATGCTTGCTTTAATCCATAAATGGATCTCTTAAGCTTGCATACCTGATTTGGTCTCTCATTTGACTCAAATCCCTCTGGCTGTGACATATAGACCTCCTCCTCAAGGAAACCATTAAGGAAGGCAGTCTTTACATCCATTTGCCATATTTCATAGTCATGGTATGCTGCTATGGCAAGCATAATCTGAATAGATTTGAGCATGGCAATAGGTGAAAATGTTTCATCATAATCAATCCCCTATTTTTGCCTAAAACCCTTAGCCACCAATTTGGCCTTATAGGTTTCAATTTGACCATCAGCTCCAATCTTTTTCTTAAAGATCCATTTGCATCCAATAGGATTTATATCCTCTGGTGCATCCACCAAAGTCCATACTTTGTTGGTGTGCATGGATTCCATTTCGGATTGCATGGCAGCTAGCCATTTGTAAGAGTCCTTACTTTTGACTGCTTTCGTATATGTCAGAGGTTCTTCATTCTCAATGACTTGGGCTTCATTGTTCTCAATAATGAACCCATACCTCACAGGTGTATTCCATACTCTTTTAGACCTATGGATAGGAGTTATGTGTTCTGGTTCTTTTATGTGATTATTTGGTTGAGAAATTTCTATTTATTTTTCTTGAACTTCACTAAGTTCAATATTTCTGCCACTATCCTTTTCTAGGATAAATTTCTTTTCCATGAAAGTGGCATGCCTACTTACAAATACCTTTTGTTCAGTAGGATGGTAGAATAAATATCCTATACTATTTTTAGGATATCCTATAAATAGACATCTGTCTGATCTAGCATCAAGTTTGTGTCCAAAATTTTTTTTGACATATGCTGGACAACCCCATATCTTAAGATACTTAAGATTAGGTTTCTTATTTCTCCATATGTCATATGGAGTACTAGATACAGATTTAGAAGGTACTCTATTCAAGATGTAAATTGCAGTCTCCAGGGCATGACCCCAGAAGAAAATAGGTAATTCAGTGAAGCACATCATGGACCGTACCATATCTAATAAGGTATGATTTTTTCTTTTGGCTACACCATTTAATTGTGGTGTATAAGGAGGTGTCCATTCAGAGAGAATCTCTTTAACTTTAAGATAGTCTAGAAACTCACTAGATAAGTATTCTCCTCCCCGATCAGATCGAAGGATTTTTATACATTGTCCAGTTTATTTTTCGACCATACTTTGATACTCTTTAAATTTATCAAAGGCTTCTGATTTGTGTTTCATAAGATACACATATCCAAACCTAGATAAATCATCAGTGAATGTTATAAAATAAGAGTATCCTCCTCTAGCTTGAGTTGTCATAGGACCACATACATCCATATGTACAAGTCCTAATAACTCATTTGTCCTTTCTCCATGTCCACTAAATGGAATCTTGGTCATTTTACCCATGAGGCATGATTCACAAGTTCCCAATGATTCATAATCAAAAGGATCAAAGAACTTTTCTTTGTATAACTTGTTAATCCTAGCCTCACTAATATGACCTAATCGACAATGCCAAAGTAAAGTATTATTTATGTCATCTCTCTTACGTTTTTCATTTTCATCAATATGAAATATATTATCATCCAAACATAGAGTCAACAAACCATTGCTAAATATGCCAAAACAAATATTTTCATTAGAATATTTGATCGAGCAACCTTCGCTCGTTACATTAAGACTATAACCTTATTTTAATAACAAGGGTATAGATATAATATTTCTAATGATCTTAGGCATATAATAATAATTTGTAAGCTCTAAGATCTTTCCATAAGGTAACTTCAATATATTTGTCCCTACAGCTTCTGCTTGGATAGACTCTCCTCCAGCGCCATAGAGCTTGAAGTCACCTTTCTTCAAACTCTTAATTTTCTGCAGCCCCTGCAAAGATTTGCAGATATGAAAACCACAGTCGGTATCTAATACCCAAGAATTTGAAATGAAAGAATTTAATGATAATATAGTATGTATCTCATACATACCTTTTGGGGCATTATTTGCACCAGACTTCATGGTTGCAAGGTAAGCCTTGCAATTCCTCTTCCAATGATCTATTTTGCTGCAGTGAAAATAGGTCGTCTGTCTGGAGACCTTCTTCTCCTTTTTCTTCTTATTTATACTACTTTTAGGATTCAACCTTCTCTTTGAACCCTTTTTGCCTGCCTTCTTCTTAGAGATCCCATCCATAAGAAGAAGAGGAGCCTTATCTTTCTTGATATGGCTTTCTACTATCTTGAGCATATTTAACAGCTTAGGCAAAGAAGAATTCAGTTTGTTCAAGTGATAGTTCACGACAAACTGAGAAAATGATTCTGGGAGTGATTGTAGGATCAAATCCTGACTTAACTCTCCATCCATAACAAAACCTAATTGACTTAATCGAGCGATTAGGTCAATTACTATCAAAACATGATTTTGTACGGATGTTCCTTCTATCATTCTTACATGAAATAATTGCTTAGATATCTTATATCTAGCAGTCCTACTATGCTCTCCATAAAGCTCTTTTAGATTGAGCAATATGGATTGAGTGTCCATGCTATCATGCTGCCTCTATAATTCATTATTCATAGAGGCAAGTATGATGCATTTTACAGTAAGGGAATCATTTTGCCACATCTTGTATGTGAACTTATCTTCATCTGTGGCATCATTTTTTAATGGCTTAGGATCAGAGGCATTAAGAATATAGGAGAGTTTTTCTTGACTGAGTACTAATTTTAGGTTTCTCAACCAGGTAACATAATTTTGATCAATCAATTTATTTGAATTCAAAATTGAACGCAATGAAAGTGAAGAAGCCATTTAATCTACATAATAAAGAACAATATATATATAAGCAAACAACTCATGATGACAAACATAATTAAATTAGGACTTTAATTTAATTATGTCTCCTACTATTTAATCAAAAAATCATAACCCTCTTATTTTCTTAGTGAGAATAAGATCCTAATTTCTTATAAAAGAGTCTTGTGGTTGCACAACAAATCTGTTATAAGTTCAAAGATAGGAAACTCTTTCCAATTGCATTTTATGCAACTCTCAAAAAACTTTTGCCTCTAAAACATTAATAGCCTTGTGTTAGCACAACAAACTTTAATGTTTTAGTTTAAATAGAACCCTTCATTTCTATACAGTCAAAATGAAATATGACTATTTTTGTGGTTACACAATAAAGTAGTATATTCAAAATGCTATAAGCATCTCAATGCACTAGATTAATATTACATCATTTCTCATGATATATCTTGTAGTTACACAATAAAACTAATATGGTTCTGGACATAATAAGAACCTAGTATGAAGGAGGGCCTTAATGTAGTGAATATAATACTAAGCATTTCAATCTAGAATTAAATTAATCAAATCAGCCAGGTAAGTGGGAGAGAAGTGGGAGTCCCCCTATTGTTTTCCTTAGACACCAATAAATTGGCCAGGTCAAACAACAGAATTAATTAAAAAATTACGTTCTCTTTATCAATCATGAACCATTTATCCTAGACACCGATTGATCAATTAGACATCCCGACTGATATAATTATAGATTAATTACACTACAACTTAAAATAATTTTTAAAGAGGGATTTAAAAGGTCTCGATGCACATTCTAATTTAAATCAAACTAAATGCCTAACAGCATCAATTATAATAAAATTTATATATATCTATTAACATATATAACTATTCTAGGACAACCATCATTATATAGTGAATACTTTCCACTATATCAGGGCAGCCTTTATGGAATAATATATACATCATAATCTCATTATGATAAATAAAAGAATATGATCTCATCATATAAATAACATGCAAATAAACACAAAAAAATATATATCATACTTTTCTTTTGTGCCATTATATTATAAGCAAAGCATTATATGATTTAACCTAATAAGGCTTGCCCTGATACCACTGATGGGATTGGTGTACAAAGCAAAAGCATGAATTTCAAAGCAAAAACATCAAATCATATAAATCAAACCTGAACCCTAGGACCACCTTTTTAGCAATTAAATCATATAACATGCATTTGTAATATAAAAGAAAGTATTAGAACATACCTCTTATCGCTAAACCCTAACTTGATCCTGATCGTCTGTAGCAGTCCGTCAGGGTTTCCACCAAGTACCCACGTGTTCATCCTCTAACATTGATCTACACAAAGACTTGATCAAGACACCAGCACCTCTGATTTAAATAATTAGAGTTCTAATAATAATAACTTTAATTAAAAGGGCAAGACCTTCTTTAGCCTTTATATCACCTTCCTTGCCTCTCCTTATCTATCTTTCTTTTTCTTTGTCTTCTTAATTTTTCTTCCTAATCTCTTAGTCTTAAGATGACTTCTTATTCTTATAAGGACAAAGTCTAGATAAGAGAAGGGAAGAAAGAAAATTGGATAAAAAGAAACTCTTGTGAGAAAGAAAGATAATTTTTCACATCTCTGGACTCTTGGTGCGCACCCCTATTTATAATGTACGTAAGGGTGCCAACTAAATTTCTCACACCCTTTTAAAAAAAAAATCTCATGTCCCTTTAGCCAATCTCACACCTTATCAGTAAACAACAAGATGTAGACTTAGTCCAAGAGGTGCCTTAAAGCAGAAGGACTCTTAGACTAATTATACGTAAGTTATTTACGAAGAGTCACAATATTTCATCATTGGCGCCACCCTTTTCATCCATTAGATCAGATAAAAGGGCCATCCAATGGCTCTAAAAAAGGATGCCCATTCAACAAAAAGACATGGAGATGATCTTTGAATAGTCAAAGTCCCAAGGGACTTTGACTTGGTCCAAGAGGCGTCAAGAAGGAGTGGGCGGCATGGAGTCCTGGGCGACAAGGAGTCTTGGGTGACAAAAAATCCTGGGTGATAAAAATTAAAAATAAAATGAAGTTTTTAACTTGTAGAAGGACTCTTTATCACCCCATATCTATTCAAAATTTTTATGCGACATAACAAATGAAAAAAGTCAAAGAAGTTAGGCGCCAACTAATTCCATGCGCCAAAAATTCTTTGCACATGAAAGACTTCCCACACGCAAAAGAGAGACTCTCTGGCATATGGGATTTAGGTATGTGGCACTCCAACTAAAGCCCAATCAGTCTAGGTTAATCCAATTCAAGACCAAATCCTATATGGCTCAAATCGGATCTTAATTAGCCCAAATCGGAAGCCATTCGAAACCAGCTGCTAGGATTTGCTATATGTGCTAGCATGTTCATCTTGCAAATATGGTCTAATCCAATTAGACCCTTAATCAACTCTCTTTATGTGTGACCCATTTGGTTTTACATCTAACCAGTAGTGAGTCTTGGTGTGATTTGACCTAATCTGGTTAGAACTCAACCAAACCGATTTAGGTCAAAACTAGCCAACCCAATTTGACTTAATTTAGAACACTTTCTAATTTAATGATCAAATTAAAATTTTAATTTGATCAAACCCATAAGACATGATTGACATCTAGCAATGTATCATGACTTCCTAGAAGATGTGTAATTTTGATGAAAATACCAAAAATACCCTTCAATGAAAATTATCATGCAATAGATCCTTCGATCTTCCTACATCCTAAATATGACTCTAGGTATGGAAATATGTCAATCCTAATATCATATTCATTTCTCTTTCAATCTTATGATGATGATTCATTTAATGAAACATTAGAAACCATTTCTAATTTTCATCATGCTTTGATCAAAGTCTTCCTGAATCATCATTTGTTTGAAGCAGGTAAGATGCTATTTCTTCTTACCAGGAGAGATCGATTCCATGTTAACCTACTCACAACCTTCATATATATAATCTACCATATCCAGATCATCCCATATATAACTGAGTCATGAATGAATATGAACCAAAATATGGATTTATATATATAAGATTCTATGGTAGTTTCAGGTCAAAGGATTACATGCACAAATTCCACTATGAGAACCATTTATTGACATGTAGATAAGACTCCATTAGATATTCTCAATTTGGATCAATTCAGTGAACTCATTCTCTAATGAGCACCCACATTCTTGTATTAGTGTCATACACAAGTTATTGTGAGATCAATCACCATCTCAATTGAGCATATAAAGAATGTGCTAGTCATATCAGAAAATATTGATCTCTAACTCAATGTTCCATCGATTAGAAATATTTAAATTAGGGTTTTAAGGTTTTAGGTCTCACTGGTATGATCTCATCATAATCCTAAAACCATAGCCCTAATTTATAGGATTCATCATAATCTTAAATAAATAATAAGACACTGCATATGATGAAATAAATGTCTTTATTTATTTATTAAATATCATTACATGAGTTTGGAAGACAAAGAACAGTCCAAAAAATTAATTAGCTTGAGGGCATATTCCTTTCAATATCCATAATGATGGAAGACCTTAGACTTAATATTTTGTTAGAAAGATTTAATTTAGGTCTCTTTAGACTTGACTTGACTTAGTCATAATAATTATGACTAACCTAGCGACATGAGTTGGCTCGAATTGTTAGCCACCTCAAATCAAAACTGGATCGACATAAATGGCCAGGTAAGTGAGACCGATGGAAGGGATATGCCATTAACTCGACAAAAAAGCATTCAGGTTGAATAGCTCCCAATTAAAAATCAGTCGATCGTATCTATCAAACTTACCTTAGACACCAAATTATCGAATTAGAACCAATTGGGTTAGCCTACAATCCAAGCTCGAACCGTAAAGCCAAATTAGGTCATGATTTCTATAATTTCTGATGTGACATCTGAACTTGGATTTAATTTTTATAATTAATCTAATCTGAACTTATTCTAGTTAGATAAAAATAAATCCATTTAAAATACAAGAATGAGTCAAATTAAATTTGACTTGATTGTGATGAATCAAAAGATTTGAGAAGGAGAAAGTCAGGCTCAATCGTGTGCTAGCATGATTATCTTGAACTTGATTGGATCTAATCCAAATCAATCAAACTAGATTAGCTCAATTGATGACATGCAGAACCAAATTCTTATTTGTATGATCTAGTTAGGTTCAATTCTGTATGATAATGAGATATATCACGATCTCCATCATCGACATCATTAAAACACCTTTCGATGGACCAAAACTTTTCTGATTCATACAATTAGAATGATTGATCATCAAAATTATTGTAATTGCTCCAAAAATCCATCGATGACATCTAACAGTATATGGTGGCAATCCATCAAAACTAAAAGTGAACCTCTTGATGCAGTTACCTATGTGATTGGATTCTTCTATCTTGAGCCCTAACAGTATTAGGATTAAGGTGAACTCATCAAATCCAATATTCGTCATATGAATTAATCATTCAATTTGAATCCAATGTGAAATCCTAATAGAAACTCTTTCTATTATCTTCACTCTACTATGGCCATGGGCTTAAGGACTCAATCTCATGATTATCATAGGACTACTCCTCATCTACCAAGGTAGATAGATTCTCTTATTAGTATAATCCAATTTCTATAATGAATATGCTATAGCCAACATATACCTTAGGATTTCAAATGGCTAGGAGATCGAGTTATGATGTAGTCAAACTATAGCACCCTCAAGGTGAATTATCGATGCACCTTAGATCAAAGAATCATATACACCACTACAGCATCGAGTCAGTCATCGATGAGAAGGTAGACTTTCTTATGACTACTCGAGGTGATCATGCTCAGTGTCCTCATTCTCTAATAATTACTTATACTCTCGCTCCGATGTCTCCACATCGTAGACTCAAGACACGTCTATCCTAAGAAAGAGATCATATACCAATCTTTCATATCGATCACCATCCTCATGATGATCCTACGATCGAGAGAATTTTATAAGTTAATTATGAAAATTCATGTCTTAAATTTTCAACTCTTGAAAATATTAATTATCATTATCATTAACTCAAAGGATGTATCATAGATACTTTTAAATATACACTATGATAGAAAAATAACCTATTTATTAATTTATAGTCAAAATTATAAAATTATCCGTAGAAGTGTATTATAAATGTTAGCCAATCTGGCTTCTAGGACACACATCTAACAGTATGAGTTTTTCGTGACTGCTCTTCTAGTGGAAAAGAGCACCATCAAGATAGACGAGATCACTACAGCGATACTCCAGAACGAGATTCTCAGGAGGGAGAACCCAGTTTCGAGCTTAGATGGTGGCAGCTCAGCTTTGGTGATTTCTAAAGAAGCAGAAGACAGTAGATGGAGCAATAGAGGATCGCTAGGAGGACGATCTAGGTCTAAGATGAGGAATCCTAGCAAGATCAGATGCTACAGGTATGACGAGTTGGGGCATCGAGTTAAGGATTGCCTACAACTTAAGGATCGGATGAGGGCTACCACAGTGACGGCCAGTAGCGAGTCAGAGAATAATATTTTGGAGATATCTGACGTGGTATCTAGTTCTTTTCAGTAGTCGATTTTAGATTCTGCAAGCACATATCATGTTTGTTGTAGAAAGAAGCAATTTGACTTTCTAAAGAGCAGTGAGGACACTGCTTATCTACTAGATAGATCAAGCTATATGATCATAGGCATTGGGGTGGTCAGCGATTAGCTGGAAGACACATGATAGTGTAGTGAGAAGATTGGGGGAGGTTTGATACATACCCAATTTCTGACGGAATCTTATCTTACTGAGTAGACTGAATTCAAACAGCTATAAGTGGATAGCTGATGATGGAATCTTGAAGGTCATGCATGGCAATAGGATGATATTGGAGGAGAAGAAGAAGATAAGAGGATATTACTATATGGCAGAAAGTCTTGTGTGAGGTGGAGCTTCAGAAGCCAGAAGAAGCCTAGTGCAAGGTGGAGCTCCAGGTGGAGATGGATTGGGCACGAGATGGAAGACTTGGAAGGATGAGAGGCGACATCGTGAGTGAAGTTTCTATTATCGTAGGAGAATTTTTTGAGCAGGTCTTTGATCAATGTGGACATAGCCCATGACAGAGGTGGGATCGAGTGGCCTGGCTTGACTCCCACGTTTGCCCATCCATGATCAGCAGGTGTGCCTCAGGGCATGGGAGCGAGATGGATCATAAGCTCTCAAAGTTAGATGAAAGCCGAATGTCAAATCGAGATGGAGATTGTTAGGATTTGATACCTTGAATTCGATCCATAGTAAGAAGAGAATCAATTTTCAGTATAGTAGTTAGGCCGACTCTGATATAAAGTCAAGCCGACTGGGATTAAGATCAAGCCGGCTCAAACCACAATCAAACTGGCTCTCTCAGGCAGACAGACAGCAGAAGTTTGGGCGAGACATAGTCGAGCCTATTCGACCCTTGATCGAGTCAGCTCGACGGAGCTGAATAGAACATGATGGGATTTTTTCTATTTGAACTTAGATTGTGATTAATCCAAGAGGTCTATGGGAGTTGCGCGTGGACCACAGGATCCAGTGACCATGGAGGATTGCAATCATGATCTGAAGGTTGAAAAATATTCTAAGACTCCATCAAGGATATGTTCGACTCATATTAGGAGAACAAGTCCTGTTAGGACTCCTGTGAACTACTGAAAAGAGGATTCTCATCCTATTTAAAGGACTGAGATGCTATGGAGCAGAAAAGGTGGAACATGTGGCATGAGAGGCACATAAAGAGGCTCAAGCAACCATCGAGAGGAGCTTGGCAGAGCACCAAGTACGTGTAGTCCATGAGATAGAGAAGCAATAGGTGCATAGCATCCAATGAGGAGGCTGTAAGAGCAAGCATCTTATAGCTTCTATGGGTCTCCTTGGGATTCTAAGAGAGCTTTTGTGAGGATAGCTTATAGTTGAGAGAGTTTTATGTATGGTGAGTTGAGAGTGGATGTTCTTCTCTTATACCTATTTTTCTCTTTCATAGTGAAGCTTTGCATGCTCCATGGAGATGAGCCATTAGGCTCATCCATGTACTTGATTATTTTCTTATTTTATTTCTTTCTTCTTCCTACCATAATAATTTGGTACTATATCCTTAACAAGTAGTATCAGAGTAGCTGATATCCTAATAGTTTAGTATTAGAGCGAGTTGATACCACAACAAGATTGATAAGTGGTAAAAATATACTAATAAAAGTATTAAATTATAAAATAAATTAATCTATTTTATTAGAAATTGATACTTTTATTAATCTTATGTAGGAAAGAAGGCCACCAATGTGAAGATCTTATTTTTCTGGTTCTGATGAAAAAAATTTTAGGCAAAACAGACTTCAAACAAGCTCAGAATCAAATTTCAAAAAAAAAAAAAAAAACATAAAAATAAAAATAAAAAATGCCGACGCAATGCTGACGTTAGGATGACGTCAGCATTTTTCGCAGCGCACGATGGACCATCTGAAGGATATTTTGGAAATTTCATAGCAAGAGGCATGCTCTGATTGGCTGAAGAACGCGGCGGTCCATGCAACACCGGGCTCGCGCATGATCCACGGAGGGCAATTTGGGAATTCTGGCTGATCCAACGGGCGGTTTTCACTGAAGCTTGATCGGACGATCGAAAAGAAGGCACTGATGGATGGCATCCATAGCTCCCGATCGAGATCCAACGGCTGAGATTCATTCCGACGTAAAACTAAAGATCTGAAGGCTTATTTCAATGCGATCGGATGGCCCAGATTTGATCCAACGGTTGATCCAACGGCTGATATTAAATCCGACTTGATCTGGGTTATTTTAAGGGGTTTTTGAGTGGTTTTTGGACCGTTTGATCACCATCCAATGGTCAGAATTACCCAGATCTTAATTTGAGTTGTTTTGGGAGTCTTAAACCTAGTTTTTGATGGATTTTGGGGGGAAATCAAATTCTTTATCTATAAAAACCTATGGTTGTCGTAAAAAAAAAAGGAATTAGAGAGAGACAAAGAGAGAGACGGGGAGAAAGAGAGAGAGGGAGAAAGAGAGAGAGAAAGAGAGAGGAGAGAGATAAAAAAAAAGTGATTTGTGAGAAAATCAAAAAGGGTTTTTGATTTTTCTTCGACGATCAAGACATCGATCAAGGAGCCTCTTCTTCTTCGCCAAAGTTCTCCACATCAAGAGCAGCAGACAATCAATTTCAGCAATCAAACAGTCTAATTTCTCTATGCTTTTTATTTTATTTGCTATTTTTGAATTTGTTATCATGAACTAAATTTTATTTTACTAAGGCTAAGGTGTAGCCACTCTTTTGATGCAATATTCAGTATGATTTATTTTTAAATTTTATTCATGAGGAGTATATAAATCTGATCTTAATGCTTTTAGATTACTGGCCATCTTCTAATTGATCTGATGAACATAGATGTTACGGACCAAGTACATCTATGTTAATGCTTCTTGATTATATACCTTGTATTATGAATCAAATTAGAATTCATATGCATGCGGGAATTTTAGTGCGCTTTGGACGCAGCGTATTTTAATTAGAGGGTTTCACAAAACCTAATGCATTAATATTTATTTAAATTACACCTGGACCAAAGGATAATTAATAAATATTAATAGTTTTGCTATGCCTGGACCAAAGGATAGTGAATAAATTAGGAGACTCCACCGTCACATGAAATAAAATTAATCTAAAAATCTGAATATTGTATTGACTGAGTTGGTGAACCGATTGCCTTAGTAATCCATTGCTCTTGAATTTAAAACCCTAATAATTTACACTCTCTCTATTTAATTAAAAACTTTTAATTATTTTTTTTTATTTTCTTTAATTTCTTATTCTCATAAATCGATCTTCTAAATAAAGCATAGGAAAGAGCTTTTCAGTACTTATTTTCCAATCCTCTAGGGACGATACTCTACTCATTCACTTTATTACTTGATCGACTGGTGCACTTGCCATAGCTATAAATTAGCACGCATCAAGTTTTTGGCGCCGTTGCCGGGGATTGTGTCTAAAATAATATTAAAATTTTGATCCTAGCTTTACTTTAGAAATTTATTTTTAATTTTTATTATTAAAAAAAAAAATTTAGTGCATGACACGTACTGGACATAGTAACTTACTACCTCTAGATCCAGAAATTGAAAGAACTATTAGAAGACTACAACAAGAGAGAAACATGGCAGCTGAAGATCCTAACGACATCAATCTAGGATTGGATATGGCGACTGAAGGACAGCATGAAGCTATTCGACCAGTACATCATCCATTAAATGATTACATCACACCATCTGTAGCCGATGCAGCTTCGAGCATCAGGAGACCGCCTGTACGAGCAAACAACTTCGAAATAAAATCGACGATGATCCAGATGATTCAATCAACTGTCCAATTCAGTGGACACGTGCATGATGATCCGAATGCCCATATTTCTAATTTTCTTGAACTTTGCGATACTTTTAAAATTAATGGGGTGTCGGATGATGCTATTAGATTAAGGTTATTTCCTTTCTCTTTATGGGATAAAGCTAAAAATTGGCTTCATTCTCTTCCTGCAGGTTCTATCACAACTTGGGATGTCCTAGCCCAAAAATTCTTAGCCAAGTACTTTCCACCTTCCAAAGACTGCTAAGATGCGCAACGATATCACTTCTTTTATGCAGATGGACATGGAGACACTATATGAGGCTTGGGAGCATTTCAAGGAACTGCTGAGGAGATGTCCACATCATCAACTATCCGTATGGCTTCAGGTACAAACTTTCTATAATGGTTTATCTCCTACTAATCGATCTATGATTGATGCAGCAGCAGGAGGAACCATTAATCGAAAAATGGAGGAAGAAGCCTTCGATCTGATCGATGAGATGGCATCAAATAGCTATCAATGGCAGACAGAGCGCATGATGCCAAAAAGACTAGCAGCTGTGCAGGGAGTAGATTGCGTGCCAACTTTACTAGCTGAAATTGCAGCCCTTAGAGCCGAAGTCAACAACTTAAAGGGAACAGCTATGCATGTTCAGAGCATTGACTTGTGACCTGTGTGGAGGAGGACACGATACGAGCAATTGCCAGACAGGTAATCCTTTTGCTAAAACAACTGATACAGCTAATTATATTGGTAATTTTTTCAGGCCGCAACAAAACAATCCCTACTCCAACACATACAATCAAGGGTGGAGGCAGCACCCAAATTTCTCATGGAGCAATCAAAATGCAGCACAACAGCCACCCCCGGGATTCCAAGTACCTGAAAAGAAGTCCAACATGGAAGAGCTGATGGTCAAATTTATGCAAAACCAAGAAGCAACTATAAAAAATTTGGAAGCCAAACTTAGGCAGGACCAAACAGCAGCAATTCGAAACTTGGAGATGCAAATAGGTCAAATGGCTAAGATAATCTCCGAGAGACCTCAAGGATCCTTGCCAAGCAATACGGAGACAAATCCAAGGGAGCAAGTCAATGCTATCACCCTAAGAAGTGGTACAAAGCTGGAGGAGCCACATCAGAAGAAATGAGACTGAAGAGCCAACTACAAATAAGGAACCATCAACTCAAATTCGTCAGTCACCAAAACAACCAGCAGATGGATGGTCTCCAGGTATACGGATTTGCTGATCCAAATGTGAAGCCCTACGTGCCGCCACTACCATTCCCAGAGAGACAAATACAGCATCCAGATAAGGAATTTTCTAACTTTTTCAAAATTTTAAAGAATTTACATATTAATATTCCTTTTGTAGATGCTATTACTCAAATGCCCAGGTATGCCAAGTTTCTCAAAGAAATCTTAACAAATAAGAAAAAGCTGAAGGAGCATGAGAGAATAAATTTGAATGAAGAATGCTCAGCAATACTTCAAAATAAATTACCACAGAAGTTAAAAGATCCAGGGAGTTTTACTATCCCCTGCATTATTGGTGATTGTAGTTTTGATAAAGTTTTATGTGATTTAGGAGCAAGCATTAAATCTCATGCCTTTTTCTATTTTCAGGAAAGCTGGGTCTAGGAGAACCAAAGCCTACCACTATTACTCTTCAATTAGCCGACAGATCCATTAAATATCCAAGAGGTATAGTGGAGGATGTCTTGGTAAAGGTAAACAAGTTTATTTTTCCCTGTTGATTTTATTGTTCTTGATATGGAAGAAGATTATGATGTACCCCTTATTTTAGGGAGACCCTTTTTAGCTACTGGAGGAGCTTTAATAGATGTTCAACAAGAAAAATTAATTCTTAGAGTCCAAGATGAACAAGTTACTTTTAATGTTTTTCAAAGATACTAAACATCCTGATGATAATCAAACTTATTTTTCTAATTGATATTATTGACAATCCATTATATGAGAATTCTGTAGAAAATAGGTTTGAGACTATAAAAGCGAGCAATGTCAAATTGAAAGAAGACTCGATCAAACATGAAAGTATTCCAATTGAAGTGGCACCGGATTGATCCACTTTAGAACTTCAAAGAAAGTCAAGCTGAAGACTATAAATCAGAACTACTAGATAGGTTGTTTCTTTTCTTTTTAGTTTTGATCATTTTTCTTTTCTTTTATTTTTCAGTAATTTGTTGTTGCTCTTTTACTGCTCTGGTGTGTATTTTCAATTTTGCAGAAAAATCAATGAGAACTCAAGCAAAATTTCAAAGCTCCAAAGAACCAGACTGAATAAAATCAGGTGTATTCCTTCCTGTCCTTTATTACATCCTTTATTTTTCTTTCTCCTTTAAGACAATGTAGAATAATAATTAATAATAAAAAAAAAAAATCATGTGTCAAGAAGAAAATCTTGAGCAAGATAAACTGGATAAGTGATAAAAGATAGAATTATTTGCTAATGAATGTAAGAGTTGGGAAAATAATTTTAAACTTTTATCACTACTTAGGCTGACTATTAGCATTATAATTCAATGCAAAGTTAAAATAAAGTGTATCAATATCATAATGTTCAATTATCACGGATGTGATTATAAATTTAACAAGCTTCCTTAGTAGATGAGTCTTGAGTCTACGGTGTGGAGACACCAGAGCGAGAGTACAGGTACTCGTTAGAGAACGAGGGCACTGAGCATGACCACCTCGAGTAGTCATTAGGGAGTCTACCTTCTCATCAATGACTGACTCGATGCTGCAGTAGTGTGTCTGGTTCTTTGACCTGACGTGCATCGGCAGTTCACCTTGAGGGTGTTATAGTTTGACTACACCATTACTCGGTCTCCTAGCCATATGGAACCTTGAGGTGTATGTTGGCTATAGCATGTTCATTGTAGGAACTGAATGACATCAAGATGGAATCTATCTACCTCAGTGGTAGAGGAGCAGCCCTATGATAATCATGAGAATCAAGTCCAGAAATCCATGGCCATAGTAGAGTGAAATAATAGAAAGAGTTTCTATTTAGATTTTCACATCGGACTCGAATCGAATGATTACATCATATGATAGAGACTAGGGTTTGACGAGTTCACCTTAACCCTAATCTGATCGGGGCTCAAGATAGAAGAACTGAATCACATAGGTAGCTGCACCAAGAGGTTCGCATTCAGCTCTGATGGGTTGCCACCATATACTGCTAGGTGTCACTATTGGATTTTGGAAGCAATTAGAATGATTTAGATGATCGATCATTCTAGCTGTTCGAATCAGAAGAGTTCTGATCCATCGAAAGAAGTTTCGATGATGTCTATGATAGAGATCATGACATATCCCATTACCATACAGAACTGAACCTAACTGGGTCACACAAACAAGGGTTTGAAT